>VXBL01004710.1:264418-336026 GCA_013400195.1 Aramus guarauna | reverse complement strand
CACTGCGCGGCCCGGCGGCGGCCTCGACGCCGTCAGCAACCAACGGCTCGGACGTACCCGGCAGGCAAACGGGTCGCCGCTATTTGCCGGGGTGGTAAAGGCCTCAGAGTGGAAATGCATACGCTTTTGTATGTGGATAGCTATTAAAGCAATTAACGTTTGAAGCTTTCGTTTAACAGCTACAAAGAAAATGGGTAGCTGGGCATGAACCTATCCTTGCCCAAGTAGCATTCAGAGTAACAGTAAAGTCTGCTCCAGTGCTGGGAGCAATCATACGTACATGAACACAAGAGCTCCACTAAAAATACATATATAGCACATACACATAAGGATAGATGACTGTGCCCAGTACTTGTGCAGATTCACCCGTGTGCAGGATCTAGTCTGCATTCCCAAAGCCAACAGGTAAAAAGATAAAAAGTTACTTAAAGGTACTTCTCCCACGCTCCAAAATGTTACGGGGCCGGGAAACAGTCTTTAAAGGGACACCTTAGCCTTAAAGATTCCACTGGGCTTACTTAGTAAAGGCTGTTAGAAATAACATGTGAGATTTGATCGCCCTTTTTTATAATGTGTAATCATTCTTCTAGTGTTGCCCTTTGGCTTTAACTGTTCATTTTCCTCCCCTTTCCAGAGAATTTTGTTCATATTAAGAGATGTTAAGTCTCCATGCATTTATTTTTAATCATCCCTTGAAGAACACCCTCTTCATGCGTGGATTCCACATCCAGTCTATTTTTATGTGTTCTTAACATACTCCCCAGAAGAATCGAAATCATGTAATTTGCATTACACTCACCAGACTTAGCTGGATAGCTCCCTACCTGCGTGAAAAATATGTAGTGAGACATGAGACATCTTGTGGTGAATTCAGCCTAGCACAGAATTTATTTTCCTCATTTCTTTAGTGCAGTCCAATATCCATTACCATACACAAAAATCTTAATTTCACCCTGGAGACTGCATACAAATATCCCCATTGTTAGGATGTAAGGCCTCATCCAAAGAGCAAAGTCAAGAGCAGGTCTGCAGTCAGCACGAGACTCAGCTTTTCAGCGCTATTTGAGTGGATGCCCCAGATAAACACTGATGGCATATTTCTTTCAAAACTTGGCATTGGGTGAAATCAACCTTTTTCCAGTAACCATCTAATAAAATACTCCTGCATTTTGCTATTACAAGCCAACTTCTATTTATAGATATACCAATGAAACCACTGTATATAGGAATTAGAGGACAGAAAAAGTCCTGTTTTTACAAAAAAAAAAAAAAATAATGGTACTATCAAAGTCTCTGAAGGATTTTGGATCACAGATTTTGGAAAGAATCTTCATAGGGCACATAGTCCAACCACCTGCACAACACAGGTCCCATTAGATCAGGTTGCTCAGTCCAGTCAACTGCCAAGTATCTTGAAGGATAAGATTCCACAACCACTCTAGACAACCTGTGCCCGCCTCCAGCCACTGACATCTAAAACATTTTTTCCTGATATTAAGCCAGAATTTTCTGTGTTCCATCCTGGGCCTGCTGTCTGTCACTGGGAAGCTGGAGAGAAGAATCTGACTCTCCCTCCTCTACAGCCCATCATGAGGTAGACATAAACAATACTAAGAAATGCCCTTGGCCTTCTCTCAGTAAGGCTAAACAAAATTAATAACACTTCTGTTGGTATAGAAATACATTTGTATTTTGAGTGCTCTGCCTTTTCTGTTGGTACACAAATGCTAGCAAGTATGTATTGGCTGCCATTAAATGAAGCTATTAAAGGAATTATTAAGGGGCATTACAGTGAAGAGAATTTGTCTTTATGCTTTTCTCTTACTCTACAACAGTGACACTATTTAGGCTCTAATATGTGGCTTCCAATCATTTAAAAACAGTGTGTGCAATGGGCTGGAATAAATCTATTAGATACAATATTCACTTGTGCTATTTGGCTCAGTCTAGTGCCCATGCTTCAAATACTACAGGTAGACTTGCCATTTAATAGTGTTACACACCAGAGAATACAAGATTTAAGCCAAAGAGGAGTTTTAAAGTCAGTTTCATTGGTAGTCAGCCTAGAATGATCTGAGTCAACTCAGCTCACTGATGAAAAAAACTAAAACCTGAAAATATCAGGCTCTGTTTTTTATTCAAAAAAATGGTGCTACATAGGCAAACTGATTAACAACCTGATGCTTCATTGAGGAGTTAAGGGAATTAATTATTCCCTTTCTCCAACCTCCAGTGCTTAAAGATCATTAGGTGAGAAAAGTAGTCAGGTCATCTTACTAGACAGCAAGAGGATCAACTACGGAGAGGTGACCAGATGCCAAAAAACTTTAAAGCAGAAAGTATATAAAAAATTCAGTGATTTTTTTCTTTGAAAGCTCCATAAACCTATGACTGTTTCTGAAAATAATGATGAAGCATGTATTTATTTTTGTACAGGTAAGGCCTGATTTGTCACTGTCATCCTTTCTCAGCCCCTTCTTCCTCTTCTCCCATTTTGAAGAATTTTTTTTTTCCTTAGAACAAGTCTGCAAGTCTTGGTTTCTTGCAGCTGATAAGGTTAAGTTAAAATCTGGATTAGCTTCTGTCTGACTTGCACCAGTTGAGAAACATACATGTGTTTGATGCTTGCTACTGTTCTCTTCATAGAAATTGACTGTTGCTCTATGCAGATTACTATCTGGTACAATAAGGAAGGGTAGAAGTGTCTAGGAATGCATAGGTAAGGCACTTCCAAGCTCCACAAGATGCTCAGAATATTACAAAAGCAAAAAGAAATTAATACCAAATATTGATTTATTTTAATACTCATAAACAAATTCCCATTGTTGCAGACATACTTTATAAGCACGGTCTGCACATCAGTGACTTCCCTTCACGAATATGCAGTTAGCTGATCAAGTAAAACCAGAGCTATGCTTTTTATTATAATGAACATGATGTTTATTGGCTGCACAGCTGAATATGCAAACATGTATTAAATCAAACAAATAGAAGCACAAGAACACAATCCCCAGTGACTAATGCAGCCAGCTAAATATATTCTGCAATCACAGTATTCCCTGCTGATTTATATCAGTGATATGCAATGACAGCAGAATGGCAGAGAAAAGCCCAGAACCAACAATTTTTGTTTCAGAAGGCTATTGATAAAATTGTCAGTTGAAACTCGAATGACAGACAGACTGTTGTTGAAACTAACTTTCTTGGGAATAATGCCACTGATTTCAGAGCAGGAGTTCCCCCAATAGATTTAGCTTGTTCTTTTCATTTACTACCTAATTTTAAGTGAAATATCAGCTCAAGAGACACAATGTAGAGCAAGGCAGACAAAGACAAACCTTAGCTGCGTTGTTTTGAAATACTTTGAAATCATGACCTTCATTACAGAGAGATATTTCTAATACCAAACAAAATTCACTAACCTTTCATGTGCTTACATCACCACTTTTTATAGTGTTTTCTAGTTATAAAACATTGCTATGGCAAAAAGCAGTAAAGAAACAAAGCCAACCCAACAAAGCCTTCTCAATGGAAAGAAAAATAAGTATCAAATCATCCCACTGTTTTTACCTTTCTGTTTACCTCTTTCATGCTTTATCAGAGTGACAACAGCTGGCAACCCCATGGCTGTTTCCCTGTTACATCTCCACACTACTATACTAAACGAGCCCTTTCTGAAAGGAATATTGCATTTGCGTTGATGGCACAGCAGCAGGGAAGATGGAATGAACTAAAATCTTTAGAGACCTCCTGGCTTTAAAAATGAGGAAAAGCCCCCTACTTTGGCAAACAGCAGGAGAAAGATTTGCTTACATACAAACTTTAGAAGAACATTGTATAATACTTAGTTATTTGATACAAACTTTACTCTGCCAATATACAATGGTCTCTTCCTCTCTATTTAATAACAGATAATGTTAAGAGATAAATAAAAGGACATTTTAATTGTTTAATTAAATTGTTTAATGATATGCTTCATCCAGCAGTGATTTAAGTCCTCAAGCCCAGAGCATTTACTGCTGAAATTTATTCTTGTAGGACCATCATAATGCAAAAGGAAAATAATTTTCTAACAGTTGGAGCATAGCACAGAATCAGAAATGAGGGCTTGCCCAGAACACTTGCACTATGATTGAAACAAGTTAGGCACCAAATCTAAGCTTTTCGTATGGTCTTAGCATGTAGTTCACAGAGAGACAGCTCCAGTAGGTGACTAAGCTCTACTACATTAGGGCAGGATGAATCATCCTCTGAAAGTGTCATTCATTCCATCCTAAGAAATACCAGCCTCTGATGATACCACTTGCAACAACAATGAAACAAGCTTTGATGACTAGCTAAGACTAGCACTCTTCTTTTAAAGGGCTCTAGTGGGATGCGATCAATTTTTCTCTTAACTTTCATTTTCACATAGCTAAACTAGCTCCAAAATAGGAATTATACTTTTCAAAAGTCACACAGGGAGAAAAAAGTCAAATTAGCAGCAGTATAAGCATTAATATTGCATTTGTATTGCAGTATTATGTAGAGCTAGACCCTATTTCCATATAAGACAACATTTTGCCCAAATGCAGGGCAAGGATATGAGAGAGTGAGCAGATGGAGATGAAACAAATGAGGAGGAGGACAAGGCAACAATACAATGATTGAGTTTGATATGATGAGTAGCAGTCACAGCACATTAGTTGCCTAGTCAGTGTTTACATCAATAAGATAATTAATCTTCTTAAAACTGTTTGCTATCTTCAAATTAAGGAGAAGTATTATTGCATACAAGTTCTTCATAGGTTAGAACAGAAATTTGGGATTCCAGAGGGATACCATGTACCTGTGCATCTTGAGAACTAAAGCCTGTATTAGCACATCTACTACTATACTGTCAAAATAAAAAAATACAGAACACAGTTTTGTCAATGTGAAATGAAATTAAACACTGATATTTGAAAGCTCAAATAATGATTATTTAATCTGACCTAAGATAAACTTAGGAAATAGCCTACCACTTAAGAAATTATTACCACAGCTATGAAGGTATCTTCATTGGTAACATTTTTAGTAACTGCAATGTTACACAAACTGACTGTAAACTTGGCAATCTTTGGCACAATTGGTTCAATAAAAATCATATGAGTAACCTCAGGATTTTGGAATAAACTTCCTCATCTCATTCACCCAGAATATCCTCATTCTTATCATTTCTTTTGATGAAAGAAAACCCCTTTCCGAGGTAATCAGCAATGCCTTGGAATATTGATACAGCAGATTAGTGAACAGTAGCTGACATAAGCAGAGCACTAACCTATTCATGGTGCAGTAGTCAAGTGGAAAAAAAAACAACCAACAAACCAAAACACCCAGACCTGCCCTGTGCAGTACACTGTATCTATCTGTACAGCCCATTTTGTACATAATCCAAAATTAGTTCAGACATTTGTACAATGCCTGAAGGTTTTACAGACCAATCCTAAAACTCCCTTTACATATTACTGAATAAATTTAACTCATTTGAATATGGCAGTTTGCTGTATTGTAATTTGCCTTTGCTTTTGACCTTTTTTGATTATAAATAGTAAGACTAATTAATACAATTTATCAGCTAAATATTCTGTACAGCCTTTAAGGGGATGCGCTTAAAGTAAATGTTTGCACACTCCTCAAGATTCCATGTTGTCAGTATAAAACTTTCATCAATCTAAAACCACACAAGTGTGAAGGAAGGAAAAGGCCAGCCCACCCAGCCACCCTTCTGTGGTTACTTACGCTCTCACCCACAGCTTAGCTGCCTATAGGAACTGGACTCTAAGCACAGTATGTGCTTTTACACATACTGTAAAAACATTGCTCAAAGATCTGTGAGCAGTAGCTGAAATTACTGGGGAGATGGAGATAAACTTCTGTTTTAACTGAAGATCTTCATTTGCAGGAAAACTTGTGTGAAAAATCACATCCTGTCTGCTTGCAGGGTTGATGTTTTATAGCCTGGTGTCTACCTGGATGAATCCACCCTCTCATTTTTAAATTCCACACTTAAATAGAAATGTGACTAATTTCTAGCTCTGCATGCTTGCCATCATTATCATTTGCTAATTTCACAACTGGGGAATAATATATTCTGAGATACTGAGGGGCAGAAAGGTAAAACCGTCCAAAAGTGTGTCAAAGAAATTAGATTGTCATGTTGGCATGGGACTCTGCATGGAATTGTGAAGTCTTCCTTCCAAGACTGAAAATTTCTCAATTTAGGGGCAGATGCCTAGTAAAACGTGCAGAGTTACCTCTTTCCATAATCAAACTTGGTCCTTAGCAATCGTATCATGAACAGTTAAGGTATACAAGACTCCAAAGATACTTTCAAGCACAAGTTTGTACATAAGATTAAATTAACCCACTTACTAACTTGCTCTCAAAAAAGACAAATAGGCCAATATAATAAATTATGCACCATAATCACTGCATACTTCCAGCTCCAGTTATCGTCTAATGTATGCAGCTCATCCTGGCAGGAGTCCAATGCTTCCTCTGTAACAGTTTCTGCTGGATAAGCTCATACACAGTTGTGCGGTGGAACTACTTACGTTCTTACAAATTATACCAGACATTTCTCATTAGCATTACACCTGAAATCCCATTCCCAAGTTGGATATTATCTATTACTTTATAAAATTAAGATTAAAAGCATAGAAAGAGCAAGTTCAGGGTACCTTTAGCCAGTTCAATGGAGAAAAAAGGAAAGAAAAAAAAAAAAGCCCATAGAACTTACCAAACAGAATTACAGACACTATTCATTACTACCAGGTAATTGTTCAAGAAAGCTAGAAATAGAGAAATTATTTTCTTGGATTACTTTGAAAATTTTAAATATTAAAAATACTTAAAGTCCAGTTCATAATACTCATCACCCAGAATCCTGCCTTTCTGCCCTCAGCATTCACGATCCACAGATCTACAAGAAACACAGGTATCACACATTTCCATTCAACACCAAGACATTCATGTTACATTCATGTTTTCACACACATCCTTTCTCTGAAAAATGCCTTTTCTTTTGTAGTTTGTTCATGAGCATGCAGCAAAGACAAAAACCTCAAGAAAGAGGAAAACTTAAGGCCTAGTCTCAAAAAGTAGTCAGCTACAGACACAAAGCATTCGTACAGCCCTGCAATAACTCTGTGAGTGACACCATCACCAGGCCGGTGAGGATGCACATCACAGGGGTTTCCCGCACTGGTTTGTTTCACAAAGCCACGTTGTTCATGCCCGCTGCAGGACAGATGCCTCTGCGCTTTGAGAAGCCCTCACCTTCTGCAGACCACCACCTACACTACCCCTTTTGGCTACAAGGCTAAGTCCAGAGCAGGACTAAAAAGACAACCTTTGTTTAAGGCATTAAGCCTGCTCACAGTGAAGTTAGTGAGTGCATTTCTCTGAATAACTGTATTCCTACAAAACAATCATTTCAGGAAGCATCCATTTCCATCCATCACTATTCAGATACTTTCCTCCTATCAAGGTATCGCCATCTTTGGAGACATTAAAATCTTCACTGACAAGGTTCTGAGGGACCTGACCTAAAATTTAAGTCAGCCCTGCTCTGAACATATGGGTGGATTACAGGACCACCAGGAGTTCCCTCAAACCTAATTTTTTCTGTGATTCTGTTAATTACTTCTGATTTACTCCAACCCATAGATTTGCAGTCTTTAGTCTTAACGATTACAATTCATTCTAATGGTGATTCACTGCAATTATTGTAATTCACTTGATTATTGTAATTCATATGTAAAAATAAAAATCATATTTCCTCTAAACTGGTGAATTGGTACAAAGTGAAACTGCCCATCCACTTACCTACACTGGTAGCAACAAAGATATCTCTTAATTTTCCCCTTTCTAAAGGGACAGTCCTATACATATATGTATGTGTAGGCTCCAATAAAGTGCTACATAAAACCTCTTATAGGATTGGTCCTTACAAAAATAATCTGTGAGGCTACCGCTTTGACTTGGTCATCACTTCTCATCATAATTACCTTCCAGGCAAAAAGTATACTGGCAAGCATTAGCAGGAGACTCAGGAGAGCAGCAAGGACAGAAATAACTTAAGCACTTGAAAAGTCACTTCTGAGAGACGTAGCAATAGCCTTTGCTGCTTTGAGAAGTGAATCCTGAAATGCAAGGAGAGGCTGGAAAGGTAAAGAGCCAGAGTAATAATAAAATAACAAATAAACCGGCTTTTGAAGATCCTTTGTGGTAAGTTGCTATCATTGGTACCATGAATTATTAATAACCAAAGCTTTCAAGCTTTTTGCTAAATTAACTTACTTGAGATTGCTTCTCATTTAAAAAATATTCTGTGTTTAACAAATTGTTAGGCAAAAGGGTAAGAAATTTATTAGAGTAGAATATGAATATCACTGATATAATAGGGGACGGTGTCAAATTATTATGTAACAAAATATATGCTTGTTTGGTTAATACACAGCTCTTTACTTTGATCACTGCTTTTGGAAATCCTTACTCATTCAATGCCTTATTCATCCAGCTAACCAGCTTAACTCCAGACAACTGACTGTACCAAAAGAAAGAAGTGGCAAGTGATCGTGTGGGAAAAATGATTAAAGAAGGAAAAGTGGGGAGAGAGAGATTTGTGCAAGGGTACATTTACAAAGTTGGCAAGAACATCAGAAGTTGAAATTACAGGTTTCTTGGGGGAAAAGGCAGGAAGTGAGGGATTCTGTAGGCTCCTGCCAGAGCAACAGGATTAAGATGTAGCAGCTCAACAGTTCACACAGGCAGCCAGTACGCTGGCGTGACAGCAGGGTATGAAGAGAGCTTGATTACGCATGGGCAGCCTGGCTTTTTGTAGGCCTGGCAGGTGGTAGAGGGGTAAGAAGGCCATATCACTGGGACAGAATCAAGGAATATAAATATCTTCAGGATTTATTTTGGGAGAGGATTAATTGATACCTGCCAGAACTAAGATCAGTATCTCTTTTCTGTTATGACCACCTAGTGACTTTACTCTTTTGGCCTTAAAGCATCATGCAGTTTTTACACTCTTCACATTGCAAGAAACTATCACTCTCAGAAGCATATAAGGCTCATTTACTTTGAACTGGCTGCTGTGTGGTAAAGCTGTAAATACAAAGTACAACTAGTACCTCAGAAACAGAGAGACATTAAAATATTATTAGTGTTTGGCCTTTTCCCCCCATAAGAATTCTGTTAATTTAGAGAAATTACAGTCAGTAGGAGATCTGCGTACAGGACGTAAGGGCTGCAGAATCAGATTCTCACTAAGCCGGCACAAAAATTAACCTTTGGGAAATGGAGTGGGCAGCTGCTAAAAAGATACAACCATCTTAGGACACATAATTTTTATGGTATTAACCTTTTCTTCATCGAGCAATGCCAATATCCAGCATGCTGAATACTGCTTCTACAGTAACTAGGACAGTATCCAAATTGGATTTAAGCAAATTATTTAGCTTATTAGGCATCCTAATGTCCAGTGTTTAATTCCATTAGGAACATTTAAAATTTCAGTTAGGGAAAAAAAGAAGAAGTCATCCCTCAGAAATGGGAACAATATCAGATTTGTCCCAGGTGACCTTGGCGTTAGTTACACAGCCAAAGTCAACAGTAAGTCTAGGAAAACCATGTATGGTAGATTATGTACAACTCTAAAAATGCATATCATCCACACAGGTTTTAGTCATGCATTCTCTACTTAATATATCAACTGCCTTACAATAATGTTGCAATTAGCAACTCCAGAAACAAGGGTAATGAAAATGGAGACACAGAGCAGCTTTTGTCATATAATCTTACCAAAGACAGAAAAAAATCTTGGAAGGAGAAATTTTCGTTGTTGTTGATACACAGCAATTTAATCCTGCACCAGTAGCTGTATCTTACTAGTTTTAAGTAATGAATAGATACTTCTACATAATCTTTTCATTTCAGTTTTCAAGAAAAATATCACCAGTGTGGGTGTTTTAAAGAAATACAGAGTAATAAAGCTTATAAACCAATTGGGATAGTTATGCTATACAAGTTCTTAGAAAAGTCTTCCACTATCTAAAAATATCCCTAAGCATACTAAAAATATCCTACAGAGAAAGGGAAGTTCAACTTTGTGTTCATATCCAATAGGTACAGAACTCACGATGCCATCCCTTCTTCTAGGACAGCCAGCAGGAGAGGTAAACCACAACGCATTCATTGGATGCCAGAAAATTTTTTTCTCTCTGTATTTCTCATGGTCAGGGCTGGAAAAATCATTGCATCAGAGAGAAGAGCAAAAATTCTGGAAACCTCTTCAGACTTCAAGACAATTCCAGAAAAAATTCATTCCTGGATTAGTTTCCCTCAGATTATGCCTCCCGTGGATCCTGCTGTCCATGACATCTCCATTTCCTGCCTTCTTGTGCCTTGATCTATTTCTTATAAGTAAAACAGGCATTATGAAAAGCAGGAGAAACAGTACGTGCTTGGTGTTATTGGCTACTACAGTTGTGTTCAGTACCAGCAGGTGCAGATGAACAAAGAGGGGAAGGTGGCTCATTTCTGCATTGCCTGGGGTGACTGACACAACCCTCACATGCAGGATGTTTACTTGCATCTGGTTCTCTATTATGCAAGTCCTTAAACCATTATCTGCTACAGTGAAATTGCTTACTAGGATGTTACTGGTTTATGAGAACTATGCTCAGAAATTGCTTGGGAAGATTACATTACAAATAAAGAACATTTATTGAATTCCTATGCTTTATCCATTTCAAAGAAGCAGCAGCTTTCCAATGCTTGCCTCATCTGTAGAAGACATTAAAAAGTTTCATTAGCACAATTAGTGCCTTTCATCAGTGTCAGTTCTTTTTCTCTCAGTTGCATTGCTCTCAGTGAATGATTAGTGTTGAAATCCTCTTCTCTCTGAATGTTTATCATCCTGTTAGATACGGTTGGAAGTTTAATTTTTCAGGGCATTGTCAAATAAAATGTGTTGCTGTTTTTGAAAGTAAAATACTACACAGATAGCCAGAGCCCCCCTGGGGACTGTTTCTAACAGTGGACTATTCCTGTCCAGTAATGATGGAACAGATATGTATTGTGGCACATATATTTTTCATTGTAAAGCGTTACTAAAATGAATTGCAGAAATTAGCAACTGAAAAGAACTGTGAAAAAAAATCATTTTCATATAAGGTAATTTCTACCCAAAAGCTATTTAAATGAACAGTGCAGTAAATGTAGGCTAATCAATATATGGCAATAACTTTCACAAGGCTCAGATTCTGAGCAGGTAAACTTCTCTATTTTCACAAAGGAAAGAAGAATCTATTGGAACAGAAGCCTCACATGCAGTTTCTAGAGATGTATTTCCCTCCATGCTCTTTGTCAAATGTTTGATAAATCAAATTCAGCAAGATTTTAAAAGGACCAATTATTCTTTTTTCTGTTTTTGGAGTGGGGTTAGAGGGCAGTCAGTCATGACAATTGCTCTGTAAGAGGATCTCTATAACATCCTGGACAAATTTAATGACGAAGATTGCCTAAGCAATTCACTCCCTACTTCAAAGCTCATGTGTTTCCCTAAAGCAACTTCTTTGTGCCACCTTTTAGGATTGTATTTGTATCTGAAGTCATAAGCCAAGAGTCATTAATAGGATGCGAGATTAGAAAAAAAAAATAATCTCCCCCAATTCAGATGCTCCAGGAAATATGCAGGACAATCAAAAATATTTTTCCCTACATCATAATGGGTCAAAAGGCTACTTGTAATTGAAGGAACAGCTTTCCACCAAACAGCAAGCCAAGGACAGCCAACGTCACTGAAAGCTAAGGAGCAGGGTTTTCAGCTAGAATTTATTATATTTATTTTAGTTTTCCTATTAGATCTCCATATAACTTCAGTTCCATCAGAAACTGTGTGTATTTGATCCTGTCCTGGTATCTTGCATTTATCTATGGTATTTAGAGCACTGCAATGCTTTAAAACAGTTTTCATTTTATTACAATATAATTAAAAAAAACAGCTGAATGTATTTTAAAATCATTGTTGGTTTTGCTGTTACTATGATGGCAGAACTGCTATCATAATCTTTATACTTTCTGTAATTCCTATCAGGACGTACATTTTGCATTCAAGTGGCTATGCAGAACCTTAAGAGCTAAATCATGGAGAAGAGATCAACAATACATAACAGTATTATTAGAAAGAAATCTGCATGACATATTGCGCTTCCCTGTTCATGTGCTGTTTCATTTCACATTGAAGAAAAAAGTTATCAGGCATCTTACTCCATACCTAAAGGGGATTACAAGTCTTGGAATGGGAATAAATACACAAATAAATGAACACCAACAAGCATACTTGGTAGAAGCAGAAACCACACTCTAACTCCAGTCATCTAAAAGCAGACTCCATTATACATATCTAGTGTTTCACTTCAGTGTGATATCTTTAAGGTCCACAGCAAAAAAAAAAGATTAAAAATTAAAAATTCTAGATTTAAAGAAAAATATATTTTGAGAGTTATAAATTAAAATACATATTGTTTTATAAGTTGTGATTTTGAAGGCTGTCTATTTTCATGGAAGAGATGAAATGATTTTACTTACTTCCTTGAGACAGATTATAAATAATGTCCTTCTTAGGCAGAAAAAAAATCCTTACAGCCCAAAGGGTAAAGGAGAAACTAAGATTGAACTCCTACTGTTGAATCAGCTGTAAATTGTCTGAGTCATCTTGATTCTCAGCTATGAGAAAGCTCACAATTCAGTGAAGAATAAATTGCATAAAGAGCTCTGCAGAGTGCACAACCAAGGCAGAGATAAATGTCAGCCAGGATCTCCTGAGAAGCATGAAAAAAAGCCATTGCTGTATTGCTACAAAACAGCAGGTCAAGGGAGGTGATGCTCCCCCTCTACTCCGCTCTTGTGAGACCCCACCTGGAGTACTGCATCCAGCTCAGGAGCTTTCAGCAAAGGAATGACACAGACCTGTTGGAGTGAGTCCAGAGGAGGGCCACGAAGATGATCAGAGGGCTGGAGCACCTCTCCTGTGAAAACAGGCTGAGAGTTGGGATAGTTCAGCCTGGAGAAGAGAAGGCTCCAGGGAGACCTTAAAGCAGCCTTCCAGTACCTAAAGAGACTGCATAAATGATGCCCTGAACCAGGAGAAGCTCTTGACAGCAATAGCATATAACAGATGTTTACACAGCTCAAGTTCTGCCATCCAGATTCAGTTTTTGAGCTTTCAAAGTCTTAGAGAATTTCCATTTTTCCCTCCAGCTTGGGTAGTCAGATACAGACTCTTAGTTCCATCCACTAGGATCAACAGATAAAAAGAGGTTAATGTCTTTGAATTAGACTAATGAAAGTATCTGAACAGATGACAGAATACCCAGGTGCATCTTTTCCATAGTTTGTCAATTGAAGAGGACAGGGGGTTTTGGAAAGTAGAAGCTTACAAGACTGTTCTGTAGAGAAAAGATGTCATTTTGAAAGGTATAGAGCTTAGTATCACCAAAAGAATAAAGTCTACAGAGACTCTGATTTTCTTACCACTGGAAGTTTCTATACATCTTACCTGTTTCGACTAAATTTCTTTCCCAAGGTTAGAAATACATTAGGAAAAAATTTCCACTAAACATTGCTAGAACGGCCAAGAGCACAGAGACTAGATCTACCAAATAAATTACCTCCTGCTACAACATTATTGCTTAGCAGAGCTGAGCCTATGCTTGGGAGCAAGCTTTAAGAAGTGCAGAAAACTTTATTTCTGCCTTGTTGCAAGAGAGAAACTAGTCTTAGCATTCCCCTAATGTACATCACTCTGATGTCCACCTTTTCTTTCGCTCCTAACTGCAGGCCACTCATGAAAAAGTCATATTTTTCTGAGAAGAGTGAAGTAGAACCTGACTAATATGTATGTAACTATTGCCTGCAGTAACTTCCAACAAGCACCCTCACATCTTCCAGGGCTAAGGTACTTACTGACCTTCTTATAGCTTCATCTGTGCTGCCCCTGCTTACCTCCCAGCCCGGAGTGCTGGGCCAAGCTCTGGCTGAGGGCTAAGCCCGAGCTTCCCAGCTGCTGTAGAGCTCAGGAGAAAGTGCTGCCAAGATGTCAGTGGTGTGGAGAGCCACAGCACCTCACACATGCTTCTCTGACAAGCAAGCTAGGACTTGCGTACAGTCCTGTGTCATACCCTGTATCCCGTTTACATCTGCTCAAATGCTTTAATGTACAAATCAATAAAGGCTGATAGATTTCCAGGAAAGCGGATTTTTTCTGTCCTGTGCAAAACAAACTCTTGAAATACAGACTGGCAAAGCTGCACAAAGCCACTTAGTTACTACTGTGCCTCTGCAAATACACTTTCTCTGACAGACAGCCCAGTCCTATAAACTTTGCAGACACGTCAGGTCTGTACAGGGAACCACCACCAAATGACAGTCACCACTACTGCTATTGGCACCTCATGGCTTCTATTTTTTTTGTCAGTGTAGAGGACTTGGTTTTGTGGCTGTATGGCTGCAGACATTTGAACCCTTACCTGATACCTTCTTTTGCTCTCCAGCTGCAGCTTAAGTGAAAGCATAATTGTTGCCTTATGTCTTTTATGCATGAATGGGCTAATTTCTTCTGCTAGGGAAGTAAGGAACTTACAATGAGGCTTTTAAAGGAAGGCTGAGAAAGCTCACAGACCTTTTCATCACTCAAATACCTAAACCCAGGTACTCAAACATTGCATACTTCTCTTATCTAGTTGCTTTAAAAAAAGAATTACAGCTGTTACAATATTTGGATCATCTTTTGATTCTGGAGAACAACGACAATATCAAGTGATTATAGAATACAGTACTACTACAACATAGCTGTTCTCTTCTATCTGTGTATCTTATCAAATGTGGGTGTAGAATTGTGATTCAGATTTTTAGAAATAATGAGCCAGAAGTTGGATAAGGCTAAGCGATTCCCCTCAACATTTAGGAACAGAAATCATGTCTCCTGATCCCCATCTACAGCTCTAGCTGCTCTGTACCATCTCCCTGATGACTTCCATGACATAAACTTATATAATAGTATCATGATATCATTAGAATTTTGGATCCCCTAATGCCATTACAATTCACGATACAGAGGTATGCTGGTTTTGGCTGGGACAGAGTTAATTTTCATAGAATCATAGAATGGTTTGGGTTGGAAGGGACCTCAAAGATCATCTAGTTCTAAACCCCCTGCTACAGGCAGGGACACCCTCCACTAGACCATTTTCTTCATAGTAGCTATGGTTTGGATCTGTGCTGAAAGCAGTGTTGATAACACAGGGATGTTTTCGTTACTGCTGAGCTGTGCTTACAAAGAACCGAGGCCTTTTCTGCTTCTCGCAACACTGCACCAGCAAGTATGCTGGGGGTGCACAAGGAGTTGGGAGGGGACACAGGCAGGACAGCTGACCCCAACTGACCAAAGGGATATTCTATACCATATGATGTCATGCTCAGCATATAAAGCTTGGGGAAGAAAAAGGAAAGGGGAGGATGTTTGGAGTGATGGTGTTTGTCTTCCCAAGTAACCCTTGCACGTGAGGGAGCCCTGCTTTCCCAGAGATGGCTGAACACCTCGCTGCCATGGGAAGTGGTGAATATTCCTTGTTTTGTTTTGCTTGCATGCATGGCGCTTGCTTTACCTATTAAACTGTCTTTATCTCAACCCACAAGTTTTCTCAGTTACTCTTCCAATTCTCTCCCTGATCCTGCCGGGGCGGGGGAGTAAGCAAGCAGCTGCGTGGGGCTTCGTAGCTGGCTGGGGTTAAACCACAACAAGAGGTCATGCATCTTGACGCTGTCTCACTGTGACATAGCACAAGCAAGAAAAGCCAGTGGATCTGCAGTGATTTGTGTCACAGTGGATCACAAACATTACTGGAAAATAGTGAACATAAATTGCCAAGTTGCAACACTAACTGAAATGATGTGACAGAAATAATGCCAGACAATGAAGCAATTTTCTGTCCACACGGAAGCAACTTCTAAAATGTGCTGATAAAAAACCCACTGTAATTTAAAAGGCAAAGAAGACAGAGTCCACGGAGGATGAAAATTTCTTCAGGAAAGGTTACTTAAGTGATAATGTTTACATCATAAAAAACTTTTCCTTGGCATATTGTTATATTCTCCCTCAATTTACAACATCCCCCACTGTCTGTTTATCAGATGTACCACAGAAGGATCTAAGCATCCTACAGCAACAAAACCATTGGTTTCCCAGTACCAGCTGAGGTAAAGAGATGGGTACCAACACACTAGGAACTAGATCCACAGGGGAATCTTAATGCTCCTCAACTTTCACTTCTGAAGTCCAACATTAAGCACTACTGAAACCCCTGGAACAACTGCTACCAAACAGATTGCCTAAAATCCAGGCATAACAATGCCCAATTGCCTTTGCAGTAAGGCCCAAGTAGCATGTTCAATACGGCACAGGAAATCTGTGGTTGAGTAGAAAATTGAACGCAAATCCCCCACTTTCCCTCAGCGTCAGCAATGTTTATCTGAAGGTGTTCTACTTTGATCTGCATTCAGCAGAATCCAATGATACCAGTGTGCACAAGTAAGTCAGGAAAGATTGTGCTCAAAATCTAGCTTAATCGTCTCCCTCAGGCTCCCTCATACCAAATCATCTGGCAACCCTGGAAGAATCATTAGGATTTTTCATTATAATTAGTACGCATTAAAAGATAAGCAAAATGATGCCTGAATTTTACACATGATCCAAATGTTTTGGATATAGAAATGCCTTAAGAGAAATGGGAACAAAACCTCTGCCAATTTAAATGGGCACAACTACTCTAAATTGAGTCACCAGTGTAAAACCTGCCATATGAAGTAATTACATTCTCCTTCACACCAGTATTTTATTGGGTTCCACAAGATGCATGTTGTTATACAGTAATATATTTGTTACAATATAGTTTCATCCATTCTCTAGAAGGGAGCTTGCACCTAGCTGGAAATGGGACATTTCCACACCACAGACCTTGCATGGTTGTCATGACTGTAATGTAGTGCACTTTCACCTAAATGCTAGCACAAGATTTACTACAGGGACTAAGGGGCTGTACTTGCCATCCTCACACACTTGAGTGCAATGAGTCTGACCCTGGCCATATACACAGCCATGGCTGTGCAGCATCCTTATCCATACCCCTCTGGATCTAACCCTGGCTGAGCCAGCTTTATCATAACTAGGTTAACAGTGGGCATATAGCCACAGCAGCCAGGCACTCCTAAATCCCTGCAGGCAGCAAGTTCTGCTGAGTTCATGGTGGAGCTGAAGCAAGCCACCTTGAAGTCAGATCAAATAGAGCCAAATAGATCTATGCCATGCTGCAGCCTCAGCTCCACTGCAGGGCAGACATAAGTGGGGTCTGTTCTGCTATGAACATGATCTACAAGCATCAGGGTAAAGAAAAGGAGTTGTTTATAGTGCCTCAGTAAGAGTAGTCTCAAAAATAAAAGTAAAAGAAACACAAACTGGTTTAGATGGTGCTTCAGTTACTCAATATGCATCGTTCCAAAATATCTCCTGTTCTGGACAGGCTGAACAACCTTGAACAACTAAAGGAACTTTCTGTTCCACTGCTGCCTATCTTTAAAATTAAAATAATGACATTTACTCTCAAATGTTAGGTGGTTTAAGATTGATGAACAAAAAGAATTCTAGACTGATGGGGTATTATTATCAAGATTTAACCACCAATATCTATACGGGTCCAGCTCAGAGGTACCTCACTCTCCTGGATTCCGGCACTTTAGAACATTATATCCACTTAAAATGAAATTTCAGGCATAGGGACCCTCCTTCATTCCCTCTCATGAAGAAGGGGAGGGAGGTAAAAACAGTATGGGGACAGAAATTTTACTCACAGCTGCCAAAAGTGATTGCCAACTAGCAGATAGCAATCCATGTTGAGATAAACATAAATATGTTGGTAAAATAGAAATCTGTTTCTGCTGAGAGCATTTTCTTAAAAAATACACCAAAGAACTTAGCAATGTATCTGCTGTGTTTTCTTACCTCAACTAATATGAAGCATGGCAACGTCATGTAGCCTCTCTGAGACTGATGCCTGCTGTTTGAAATCATGTTCACCTGTGAAGGAAACAAGATATATTGTGTCCATCTGTAAGAAGCTAGCATTGTTTAGAATAATGTGCCCACAGCAGACTCTAGAAGATTTGTACCAAAATAAGGAATGATGATAATTACAACAGAGAAAAGGACTGTTTATGTGCTCTCCTTTATGGCAGTATGAAGGAACTTCAAGTTAATTTAGATTTTACTATTTTCTTAAACTGATCCAGCCATTTTTGTTCCAAATAACAGTATACAAAGATTTGTACTTAAAATTGTTTTAATTATATCCCTGCAAACTTCAACAAAATAAAACCTTTATCTCTTTTCAGCAGAGCTTTTCTAATTCTATTGACTTCAAAGAAACTTAAGCATGTTCTTAAAGTTTCTACTAGAAGGGGCTGAAGGGGTATTAGTTGAAGGCTTAAAAATTTTCAAAACTAAAATTTTAATCTCTGAGGCTTCTACAGAAGCATGGGAACACAGGACTAGAAGGAACTACCAAGCTGTGAAGTAATGTCTTGCAATCACAGTACAGTAGATTTGTGATTCTGAAGGATCCATAGAATATTTATTCTCAATACCACAGCTACAAAACCTTTCCTAGTTCTTTGCAAGAAAATTAAGACCTGTTGTTACAAATAAAACAAACAAAGCCCCCAATAACCTCCTAGAAGAAAAACCTGCGCTACTAATCTCTGCCACAGGAAAAGAAGAGCAGAAAACAAAGGACTGTGGATGTAATGATCCTAGGATTCAGCCCATGGCTGGAATAGTACATTGACTAAAATTTCCAGAGGAGTTAGCATCTTAAAGAATTATAAAACTTCTAAGTGCTGAGCAGCCCTCTACATTGCTCTCTTCTTCCAAAAAAAAACCCAAAACCCAAGCAAACCAAAACCACACCACTATTGCTTTGATTATTTAATTTTTAAAACTCTAGTTTTAAAAGCTTCTTTCTAGGCTCTTCCTAAAAGATATTGAAGCAGTTCTTTAGACCTCTTTTGTTTTTCTCAACTGTGCCCCTTATTGTTCCTTTCTGTCTCACAATTCACTACTTTTTTAATGTTCTCTCCTTCCAGTCTCCCTGTGTTCCCCCTCCAGTTTCACTTTACCCTTTTCACATACTCCATTTTCCTCATTCAGCTTCTCTCATGTAGCAGATCTTCCAACACCTTGCACCTCTTTCTCTCTCTCTTCCATGGCCTCCCAAATCCATGTTTGATTCCTTTTCTCCCTCTGATGCTTCAATAAGCTGCAGCTGACTCTTCTCTCTCTCCCTCCTGTGCCCTGCCTGTGCATATGCATATTCCATGCAGGGCTTGGGGCTGAACAGTCCAGGAGGCAGCACACGAAAGAGCAGAGAAAGCAGATGCTTCCAATCAATATCGGAAAAACAAACTCTGCTACATGTGTGTGCAGCCTGACTCACAGCAATGCACTGAGCATCTTTAATGCTCTCCTCCCCTCATGAAGGTGGCTGAGGGACTCTGACACTGTGCCTCCTTCCCCTTCTGAGTCAGTTAATAGAAATGTGGAAGCAGAGCTGTTGCTCTGTTCAGTGAGACTTGTGCACATACCAGCTGGGGTCTCACTGGGAGCTAGGAGCTTTTCAGCTGGGACCTTGTCATTCTGGGCGTTTTTAGCCCAGTCTTTGGTGCTATCAAACACAGCAGTGGTTATCTGTGTTCAGCTTGTGTTTATCCAAAGCAAGGAACAAGAAAATGCTTCATAAGCAAGCAATATGGCATATGCCCTTGAAATCTCTCTCAGATTGTTAAATGCTGAACTTACTTATCAAGCAAATAGAAAATGGTGGTTCTGCTATTGATCAATTTACTTGTATGCATTCAGGGCCAAATTCTGCTGTTCATGTTCCATTCAAATCCTCACTCAGGCAAGAGTCCCAGAGACTCCTTGACGCTCTGTTTTACAGTTACATAATATAACTATTAATATTGCAGATGGAGATGTGCTTGCACAGTTACTGCACATTGGGACTATAGCCTCAGCTCATTAAAGAGACACCAACATAGCAGTTATTTATTATTTATTGAGTGCTAACGGTACATTGAAGAAAAGAGAACAAGCTCTTGAGCATTAAGGACCAATACATGCCTGCTCTTCAGCTGTTACCTCAAGAACAAAAAGGGCCCAAGATTCCTTTTCTCCAGCATAGCATCAAAGGAGAGACATGTTCCTATTAGTGTTGTGTAAGTACTGCAGATGGGTGTCTGCCAGTCCCTAAAGCTCTCAGTGCACCAAAATGGGGATGAACTGTAGAGCCTGAGGTGTGTCTCAAAATTTCCTTTTCTATAACATGGAGATGGACACTGGCTGGATACTGGAACACCCTTTACAGAGGATAAGCACATACCATACATGAAATTGCCTTTCCAGAGGTTGCTGCTATGAGTTTGGAGGAAGTTGAGCGAGCCTGAATGAGGCATCATGAAGCCATCTGTGAGGGCATGGCTGAAACGCTACAAGCATCCCTATGAATAGCTCTTGGTAAAGAACTAGTTCTGTTTTAGTAATACGAAGTCTTTTCATGTAACTAGTTACTAGGCAGCCTATGAGACAGTTTCCCTGGCAGTACACCACTGTATGCATTAGGCAGTGTGGCTCCCTCCAGCTGCTGTTCTGGGGGTATGCCTAACAGCAGCCTACAGGATCACTCTCCAGACAAGCCTACCTCTGCCACGTCATCACCAATCTGCCTCACTGCTAGACTAGAGAGTCACGTTCACATCTGTACTCTCTCTGGTTTTGGAAGAAAGATTGCAAGCACACACCTCCAGGAGGAGCTCTGGACAACAGCATCTGACAGCAGTGGTACCCCCCTGCAGCGCTGAATGAGGGCTGTTTATGAGCCACAGGTGAATGTCACAATTGGCAGCTGTAGGCTGAACATCCTCAATTTATACAGTTGTTGCAAATATGCTCGCAGTGTTTCTGATCCCATTTGGATCAAAATCCATTCCATTCAATTTATAAGAAGCCTCAGCACCTCTCCTCAACATGAGAAAATTGCATTCTTATTTCTAGGGTTGTTTGGGTTTTTTTATATTTTTAGCTACTGTGTAAAGGGGGTAGGAGTTTGGCAGCAGGACCATGGCCAAAACAGCAGAATGTTTTTACCAAAAGCTGTCACTCCCCTGCACTTTGCCTAGAAATCAATTCTACAGGTAATTTCTAGGCATGCCTACTGGCTCAGGTACTTCATGTTCACAGGGAGTCTTCTCTTTGGATATGACATCAGCAATGAGCTCTGAAACAACTTTTATTGTAAAAAAGTGAGATGCCTAGAGTTTTAGCACTTCTAGCATTACTCAAAAACAGAAGAGGAATCACCTGGGCTCACAGCTTGAATATGACTTCAACTGATTTACTTAATACCACATTTCTGCCAGAGCCACAAGATGAACTCAAATATCATTAGTTTTGAAAGGGAGTCTCCTAATCTTCTTGCTATCTTACTACTTGTATTATCCACAGCTTTCATTTGTATGACTGTTTTCTGGCATATCCCTTTTTTGATGAAAGCCAGTGTGAAGGCAATTTGAGAGCCTGGTGCTGCCTATCTTCCATAGCTTTTTACACAAGTGCCAAGCAGATCTAAGACACTACTGTATCATCATTACAAGATGTCCCATAACAGGTTTCCCTGTAACTTACAGTTCAGCTAGAAATATAAATGGCATATGCTATTTCATTTGTCTCTTTCCATTTATGGACAGAGTTCACTTACACCAAGGAAAAAGTACTTAATAATTCAGGGGATGTAAAGATATCCTCTGAACTAAATAAAAATCTACTAAAATGCAAATAAAGCTCACTAAACTATCTGTAGCACTTATACTCCCCAGTGTGGTAAAAATGTAGTGGCTTGCCAGAAGGTAAACAGAGAATGTGTCTGGGGAGTGTTGAATTTGTCAAGAAAACAGGAAAATAAGGTCACTGTGCTATGAAGAAAACAAATCTTCATGATAGGAAACCATTAAGTGTCAAATCTATATAGTCTTCATAGAAGTAATGGAGAATGGAGATGATGGCATTTTAATAAAGAAAAAAAGAAAGAAAACAATGAAGATACTTTCCTCTGAGATACTGACATTTATATCTATCATTTGTACCATTTGTATCATCTATTTATCATCAGAGTCAGTTCATAAGGAGGGGAAATGGGCTACATGAATGTAAAGTACAAGAGCTTAGAGTTTGTGGGCTGAAGGATATCTATACACAGCTTTATCAATTTTCCAAGATGAACCAGCTGGGGAGTCCCTGGAAGGTCCAGATTCTCTGCCCAGGTTGATAATCAACACACTGAAACACACAAATTGATCTGGACATGGCAGGAGCTGCCTGGGAAAGCCTTCAGGACAGCCCAAAATTCCCACCTAGATAGTTCCTATACCAATTAGTCAAACACTTAGCTGTGAAGGTGGCTAAGAATTCAGTTAACCACTTTGTCTCAAGTTAGTCCATTATTTCGAATTGTCCACTATTTCGTCTTTGCAGATGGCCAGCCTGAGAGTTCCTGCCCCACTCAGTGGACTTGCCTTGATGAGCACAAAGGCACATCCCTGATATCCAGCTACACAAGAATTCTAGTTACAGTGCAAACTTGAGGAGTTTCAAACTTACAACTTAAATTTCATAGCTTTAGTCACTGCTGAATTTCATTGGGAAAAAAAACCCCAGACTTTTTAAAGTTATTTTTTACAGTAGTTGAGACTCTACTGATGGCAAACACTGTTAAGTGAAGATTTCCCTTTTTATTTTTACTTATTTTTTCCAGTTACCTCTCTTTTCCATGCATATGCACAGACAGCTGCTTTTTTTCACAGTCTACTCAGGCTTTCATGGATAATGAAGTCTCTGTTCTTATATCAGAAAGAGTTCTTACATGATCTAAAGCTGACAAAAATCAGCTGATTTTTTAGCTTCTCTAATGCTGAGAAAAATCATCAGAGAAAAATATTGTAATAACCTGAACTACATTCATTGTGGAAATACTGAAATGTATATTCAGAACAATCTTTAGAAGAATACAGTCCATTAGGTTTTCCACAGTTTCACACTATTCTTCCTCTTCCTCCAAGAGGATTTCTCTTACATTTTAAGCTTTGGTGCTGCGGTAATTAAAAGTCTCTTTTCCCTGATGCTGATATTACTATTGATCTTGGGACGTGAGGAGATAGAACAGACAAAGCAATAGGAAGCTAACTCTAACTGTATGAACAGCAAACGAGCATTTTGAATAACTGACAGAGTAGAGATCAGCCTAGTATCTAATGTAACCTGAATATCAAACCAAACTACAGCATATCAAAGAACTCATCTTCAGATATGAGTGATAAAACAGAGAATTTTGTACACTAACATCTATACCTTTTTAATGTAAAATGCTAGGAAGTTTGTTCTCAGCCAAATATGTGACATTTTCCCAAATTGCTTTTCTCCCATAAAAAGACTGTAAAATGAAAAATTAGGAATGACAATCCTTTCAGGCTCCAGATCTGCCAGAGTAACAAAAGAAATACACAACAGCCAATCCTCCCCAATAGGAGAGTGACCGTATCTTTTATGTACATAACAGGAAAAAGGAAAAGAGTAACACAGCTCACACTGATGGTAAAGATGCTGGGGGAGAAATTACTGCTTAAGATAACTTGGACACAGATCTTACAGATTAAAGTCAACATTTTCATGTATATTCAAAAACAAAGTGTGAAGCCAATGAAATGTAAACTGTGTAAGAATAGGTTGCTATCAGCTGAGAGATGCACAAGAGAAGAACAATTGCAAATCACCATGATAAGAGCAGGAAAAGGCACTCTTGGCAGCTTTTGCTACCTGAAAATTCATGAGTGCCACTAACTGGTGAACCTTCGTAATGAACTCAGATGCTCTTTCCCTCTGAAACCCAGAGCAGTTACTCACTTTGCCACTTCCTCCAAATAACCTTCCACCTCACCAGTGTATTAATCCATAGCCAAAAGGTCCCTGTAGCATCTGCCAGGCTGTCAGTGATTGCCAACGGACAGCAGCATCTAGGTCAAGAGTAAATGAAATGTGGAGGAGAATATTATCAGCAGATTGGAGGCAGTGCAACATATACCAATGCAGTATTTTCCCCAGTGATTTCCACATATGTTGCACAAATGTCTCTTGTTTCTTGATTATTTGCTGGCCTTCTGATAGGTATATATTTGTGATGATATTGAGAGCTAAATTATGCTCTCCTGTCTTGAAATTAAATAAAATGCCTTTTTAAAAAAACTGTAAAACAGTTGAAACAGTTGAGAGACAATCTTATTACCATGAAAGATGAAAGCTAGGAGCCAGAGAAACTACATCCTTCTCTGTCTTAGATTACTCATTATCTGAAGATTAACACTAGGAGGACCTGGAAGCCTGTCAAACACCAAATAAAAAGCTCCCACAGGAGTTCAAATAGTAAAAAGTGTTATCAGGAAGAAGAGGATTCACTGGATTATGTTTGTAGCTACAGGATTAAGTTTTGCCCAACACGCTGTATGATCAGAAATAACAAGGTCATTTTTATGTTAAGAAGATGAGGGAAGAATGCACTTGTTTTGAAAGCAGACAAATTAATATGGGATTAACCAATAAAAGAATTTCATAAAATTACTTCATTTGTGAAATCAAGGCAAATCTTAATCCTATAGCTTTGTACTAAAGAAAGACCCCACTGGAGTGAAGGAACTGACATGAAATCTCATCCAACATAGATGTGACAATGACCCTCTACCATAACAACAAGAAGCCCTTGACACTCAGAGGGTAGCTACAAAGACACCTTCCCATGGTCAGACAGCTGATTGTGGGAATCTTTGCAGAGATACTCACTAAAATACTTAACACAGTGTAACTGCAATAATTTCCTATATAGATCTTGGAATAGCTTATTGTCTTCATTTTTCTCTCTGTTTTAGAACCAAAATATTCAAATATGTGGAATGTTTTAAACAGCTAGTCTTAGTCTGCAGCTTGTTCTTCAGTCAGGAATGGATCTACTGGGCAAGGCAAAATCAGCTGCAGCTCTCTGTATATTAGCAATGGCCAGTGAGGTATGAATGGCACATGCCATGCAATGGCGTAGCAATATTGGGTCTGTTTTAAACCCAATGAGTTCTAAAAGTTCTGAGCAAATAATTCACAAATAAAACATAATTATGTGAATTTCAACCATTTTTTTAGTTACACACTAATGACACTAGAATTACTGCTGCCAAAAGTCCCTCACAGTCAAGGCTGGTAGTGCTGTGGAGGTGGTGGGTGAATCAAGCTTGCTTGATGCATCCATGATTGTACCTACATTTGATAAACATCTTTTGTCCCACGATTCTTGCCTCACTCAATGCTCAGTTGAGTATTTACAGCCCCTGAAGTACTTTATAGCCAGCCACACTTTATTCACGTTTCAGTTTTCCATACAGGATCTGCAGGGACATTTGTGCATTGCTTGTTTCAACTCTGGGTGGGACGCATCAGTCAGTCTCTACCAACAATGGATATGGAGTCAGCCCACTGTAAGTGATGGACATTGACCTATCCGTTATACAGTCTCATCTGGAATCAGATGTGAAACAGCTGCTGATAAAACCTATCCAGCTGATTAATGTAATTCCTGTGTGTCTCATTAACAGTAATATTAGAATAAAATAGTAAGAGTGAGGTGATGTTATGATTTCCTCAAATTTATTTAGTATTGGCCTTTCTTTCCTGATTTTTTAATTCTCATGATTGCCAAATATCCAAAATTTTAGTTATGCTGATTAGTTTTGAGTAGATGTAAATATCACGTTATTGTTTCTGTCATAATGATCAGCTCCACCTTGTATTCATTAAAATTTAGCTCACATGCCAGCCTATGAAATTTGCTGTTTCTAAATAATTTTTGCCAGAAAAAAATCAACTGCTCTGATGGTCACCAAAAGTATATACAAAGAAGAAGCAAAAGTCACTACAGGCACACGTATATCAAAACTAACTTGTATTTAATAATATCTGTATCTCAACTTGTCTAGAACTGCTGATGCGCAGAATTCCTGATGGTGATTTTTGGGAAGCTGGGCTGAACACACTGTAATGGTTTTCTTCCCATCCTTTAGCTGCAGCTTTTCTTTAAACTGTATCTTAAAATACATTAAGTATGTTCCTCATGTAACTATCTAAGCAAATTCTGTATTACCAGAATGATGTCATGCAACTATAGATAGGAGCGGGTATGGTGCTTCTTTTTCAAAATCAAAGAAGTGCCCCATGTCACCAGTACGAGAATCTCTATGACACTGCAACAATCTGTTTATCAATTATTTCTCATTTAGACAAAATTGATGGAGGCTGGCATGTACAAATCTCTATATGCTATTTCTTCAGATTCCACTTAGTTGTTCTATTTCCTTCTGGCCAAATAAACTCAGTTAATTTCAGCTCATGTAAGACTAAAACCTGGTGTTATTTCTGCTGAGATAAAATTCACTGATAGTTCTCAGCTTCTGCATAAGACCTAATTTGTGCATAATAATATGTGTAAAAAGCCACAATTAAACTTCAAAGAACTTAAGCATGATAATCATCTTTATACTTCATTAAAACAGTAATGACTTAAAATTTTACTGCATAATTGTAAAGTTCCCAGTTAGCTTATGTATAAGCTTTTCTTCTTAATCTCTGTTCACTAAAAAAAAAATATCACAGTAAATATCTTAAAGAAAAAAAGAGAGAAAAAAAGGCTTTTTTTTTTCACAGGGGAAATTTAAGTACAGACCTGTACATGAAGGTGTATGCTTCAGTTGGCTGTGTTCTGGGCCTGCCTGAATACCAAAACACTGCCCGCACTGGCCACATAAGTACATATGCTGAATCCTACAGACTCCTCAAATAAATTTAGAGATTTCAAAATAAAAGTGAAATAGGATCTTATGCATTTTTTAGTGATAAATTATGTACATCTTATTCAGGCAACTGGGATACCTCACAAAGGGTGGGTGCGAACTGCAGGATTTGCTATCTACTAAATAACAGTATGTTCACAGGAGTATATAGCCATACTATAACTTAAGGCCAAGTAAACAGAAAATATAACCTCAGCGTATGTATGTAAGGTTCATCACAAACAGTTTGTGCTGTGGGTCTATCCATGAAAGATTCATTTTCTAAATATGTCATTGCAGCCAGTGATTCAGAAGTAGAACACTTCCATCTGGCAACAGATGGTCAAGATGCATCTTATTTGTAGGACGGTCTTCTGCTAAAAGAACTAGCCTTCTCCACAATCTGTATGATCAGATAAGCAGCTTCTTTCTAGTTTTACTGACATGAGAAACCACACCAGCAACTTATCTCACAAGATCAATCAAACCTGTATACACCTATATCCCTACTTAAGTATTAAGCATCCTTCTATGTATCACAGCCACTTCTGCATTTCATTCCTAATTTTGTAGTTGATAACATGCATGTTACATAGGTAACACCTGTATAGTTTGCCTAACATGCTAGCTGGTGCTCTGAATCTATGTAGCATTCCATCATATGTTGTGATGAGCTTCTTGGTAGCTGTTCTTATTGACTGAGTGCTGCTTGCAGCTTCCTAGTAGCATTTGCCAAGGGTTTGCAAAGCCATCCCCTCAGACTAAACCTACAGCATTGTTTCACATTTTTAATCACTCATGCACAAGGCGGCAGTATCTGTGGGAGTAACAGATGGCTGCTCACAAAGTTGGTTTATCCTATTTCCTCCCTCACCATCCCAGATATGCGTTGCCCGTTGCTGGCTTTCTTCTCTAAAGGTTTTGGGAACAATATTCCAAAGCTCAGCACATCCTAACCAATCATTCAATATTTACTCTTTGTAAAAATCCAACAGATACTGTTTCACAATAACTGGAAAAAAAGAAAAAAAGGTTACTGTCACTAAATGAGCTGTTCCTTAGGAGTTGTTCACTCAGCTCTAAGAAAAAGGGCTCAAACACCAGCTCTAGTGGAGAGTCATGAGTCATCAGATAAGAAAATTCAGCTCTCCCATTTTTATGTGATACGGTAAACAAGAAAAGCACTGCAGAATTAATTGAGTGCTTGCTTTGGTCACAGAATCTGAAGCGACTGTTGCCATGGGTACATAGAATCAAGTTTTCAAAGGGGATTTAAGGACATAACAGAGGAGAAAAAAGACAGCATGGAAGATTCAAGAATTGTAGATCCCTGAAGAAACTGAGGATCTGAAACATAGAGACCCAGAAAAGAAAAGTAGCCATTTGTGCCATGAAGACAAAGTAAGAGAAAAGACAGCCAACGGAAAGATCAAGGTGGAGAAATAAAGAGAAGAAACTGTCAGACACACCAAGGGGGAAAGAAGAGCAGCTAGCTCTGTAAGGAGAGGAAAGAGCAATGAAAATAAGCAGGGACTGGATCATGAGGACAATGAATTGCATTATACACATCATGACAGAGATCAGAAAAGGACAAAAATAATGGATAAAGAAATAACAGATGAGGGATAAGAAATGAAGCACATTGTCAACATGAAAAACAGATGTGTGCGGATGATTAGGGATTTTCATTAAAGAATCAATGACCAAGTCATCAGAGCTGATCTGGAGGAAAGAAAGGTATGTGGTGTGGCAGGAGCAAGAATACATGTTGTCCTGAACTACAAAAAGTCATCATGGGAGAACAGAAGAATCCACTAATCCTACTTCATGCTGAAAAATGTCACTGCAAAATTCCTTCAAGAACAGGATCAAAGAGCTGCCAGCTGGGAAAGACTGGCTTATCTGGTCTTTAATGGAATTCTTCCAGCCCCAAGAGAAGGAACATGTATGAAATACAAGATTAAATAAACTGGGAGATGACTCAATGACTAATCTTGGAAGGAAGGTTTTAAGTTGCTTGGCCACTCAATAGAGAACTTTTTTCTGAAGGGAGGACTTTTTAAGGAAGGGACAGTAAGGAGAAACAAAAGATAATATTAAAGAAACCATCAGGTGAGTCAGTAATGTAGCTGCAGAAATCTGGCTTTAAAAAAAAAAAAAAAGTAGTTAAAAAAAAGACAGTAAGCAACACCTGAAATTTATGTGCATAAAGGAAAAGAACCTCTAGAGGGAAAGCATGTTGAAATAGGAGTTGTGGCAGTTGTGACAAGGATACCAGCATCAAAAAGAATTTGCTGGCCAGGAAAGGGATACAGACCTAAATATAGTGAGATGTCATTTCACAGTAAAGATGTGACAGGCTACAAAGAAATAAGATGGGCTACTGTGGATGAAACAGAATCTAGGTGGATCAAAATCAGTGTGTAAAAGCAGTCTACTGAGTAGTGTCAAAAGTATGTGGTCACCACAACTGCCTGGTTGGATCTTTGTTGTGAGATCAGTTGCATCAAATGCCCATGGAAGTGTTCTTACCTCAAGGCACTTACTAGAAAATACAGGGTTACCTGCTCTTCCATGAAAGCTTAGCTCCAGCGTAACTTTCAGCTTGAGAAGCACAGACTGGCCTTCCTTTATCTTGGTACTATAGTGCTAAGAAATTAGTCACTAAGAAAAGAAATTTATTGTTTCAGAAAGGTTTTGGGAATTTTTATATTCTTGTGGAACCTAAAGTTGTGAAAGGGCTCTCAGAAGAGTTTAGATGCATTCGCTGAGGACATGATCAGTTTTTAAATGTGATGATTCAGATGAACTTTCAGATTATAAATCACTAAATTCAGGACACCTTTTCGGGGGAAGGATCATTAAGACATACTCTCTGTTTCTTCTACTTTTTCCTTAAGCATCCTTTAATGGTTACAGTCAGAAACAGGAGACAGGCTAGACGGCCTTCTGTTCTAACTCAGTGTGCCTGTGCTTTGAGTTTGAGACTGAAACATGCCTTTTTAATGGAACAAGAAGAAATAAGAATATTTACATCCCTGTTATTGATTGCCTGGTTTCTTTATCCTATGGAATGTGGACACGGACACGGCGATCAATGACCCTTCATTCTATAACCCATTTGCAGACAAAGAGCCAGAGGGCTTAATTTTATACTGGTAAAACCTTCAACTCCACATTCTTAGAGAAGACTTAAGAGTTGGAAACCTGTCTGGAAGTTACAGTCTCATCCATGGCTACTTCCAGGACTTTACTGCATGAAGTGACAGTGCAGTCTAAAGGGACATCCTAAAATATATGTGTAATTCATAAAAGTGATCGAAAAATACAGTTCATGTGCTCTGGAAAAGTAATGCTAACCTACTATTTAGACTGGATGTCTTTCTTTTTCCATAAAAGACATGCTGAGAAAAGACTCTTTCTAACAATTGACAATTAACATTTTATTTCACCAACACTGTGTTACTTTTTGTTTATGACAACATTGCTGCATATTTTTAATTGCTGTACAATTTACCACATGAAACAATCTTTTCTTACAGGAAGCTTACACTGTACATATGAACAGTAAGGTTCCCTGGCTATCAAAACCAGGTTCTTTTGCCTACCTCTACTGACAAATAATCTAAGACAGATCAAAAGAAAGTTAAAGCATTGCTACTAGAACATCTTAATGCCAATAAACCACTTCTCTTCTTCTTTTTGAAGAACTGTGTGTTTTTCCTTCACAGTCAACAGACTCTCAAGCATTTAGGTCAAACATGTTTCAACTGGTTGAGACCTGTTGGAAAGCATCTTGCAAATGTCTACTTATGTACTATGTGAGTTTGTTTGTGATAATGAATGCTACAGTGCCATGTGGCCCTGTTGAAGTCTGTAAAGATGTTTCATAATTAGTAATATTCATTAAAGTTTCAGTAATATTCCAAATGTATTAACTGCAGATAGAAAAAGATAGTCATTGCTGTAAGCAGCTTGTAATTTAAAATACATAACAATGAATAAGGGAAAAACAAAGATGTATGCTCAGATTATCATACTGTCCACATTTACAAGGAAAAATATTTAGCTGAAACATTTTTAAAAGTATTTAGGTTAGCTAACAAAGACTACTGGGACAATGGCAGTACTTGAAAATGTGCAATGACCTATATTCATTTGAATGAACCACTGAAAGCTTTAGCATACTCTGGAAGAATAACTGTGTGGGCAAAGTCAGATGCAACCTAAAATGACTTCTGTGCAATTAAGCAAACAGTTCATAATTTAGCACCCACTGTATTGAAAACTGACCTTTTAAAAAGTTTTTAACTGTGGATATAGCCATGATCCATCTTCAGTTTAGCTACAGCTATGACTTATATACCTACTAGGCTTCTGGCTAACTTCCCTGAAAGGAATGCATAAATGGTAAATACCACAGAGTAAAAAAGGGTGCAAATGCATGCTGCTGTCTCAGGTAGTCACAATTTTTTTCTAGGTTTTTTGTTTAACTAACATTAATATAGTGTCTGTTCCTAAGGCTCAGATGCTATTGCAATACAAACAATACAAGAGATAGATGGAAAGACAGATTAACATCTTGCTACATATCTTTAAAAAGAATGTATTGTGAATAGACTTTTTTTCAGGGTAGGCAGCAGTAGTAATAATAGAACAGGCAGTGACTACCTGACACTGACATTTGAAGGATAATTTGAATTGTGATATTTGAAAGATTCTGGAAGAGAATGGTTCTTGATAAGGATTTATTTTTTGCTATTCCCAGTTCTTTCCAACCTGAAAAGAAAAGAAAAGAAAAAAAGAAAAGAAAAGAAAAGAAAAGAAAAGAAAAGAAAAGAAAAGAAAAGAAAAGAAAAGAAAAGAAAAGATAAAAAGGAAAAGATTAATGCTCCATCCTTTTTTCCTTTTTCTGTTGAAATGAATTGGACTTTTGGCCTTAATGGGCAGAGAAACAGATCTCAACATCCTGCTCTTTTCTGAAGAGGTTTGTGCCTTTACTTTGGGGATATCACTATGTATACTTTTGTGCATAATTTCAAATACTTTGCAATACAATTTCTTGAGATAAAATCTATACCTTTTAAAAAATGGCCTTTGAAGCTGTTAAGACTGGTGTCATCCAGACTTACTGGTTAGTGAAGTGCTAGCTTGAGGTGTCCTGAACATCTGCTTGTTATTTATATATGTAGTGAATTTTAAAATGTGTTTGCAAGGTAACAGAACTAACTCTTGCAAGACTTTCTTGCTCTACCTGCTCTATCTGCTTCTGTCAATTCACAGAGGGTAGATATTCTCATCCTCTTAGACTTCTACATATGATTTTTATGAAATGAAGCTCTCAGTCTTTAGAGAGCTCTAATTTAGCGTTGTCAACATGGACTAAAGCAAGTATATCAGACTCTTTTGCTCTTCTCCACTGCAAAGCTTCAAAGCTTCCTGCTATCTCTCAAAAGCACTGAGTCATGTTCTGGGTCTCAGCTTTCATCCTCAAACTGTTAAACACATTGGTCAAAATTGTGAAAGTCTGCTCTAAGTCTGGGAATAAAGACAGGAACACAATGGACTTTTCTACCATCTACAGATTTTCACTGAAGGAACTAGAACTCCTCTCCAGTCAAGTTGAAGGCTATAAAAGAACTACCACAGGAATGCTCATCCATCACCAGCCTCACTACCTCCTGCTCCAAGTTCAGCAGGATGACTGCCAGCTCCAGGACAACATGAGCATGTGTAGGCTCTCTGCTTCCCTTGCATAATGCCTATCTTATACAATTCGCATCTGAAGGAAAGAATGAGGCAGAATGAACTGATGTCATGGATTCTGAAAAAAAATAATTATGTGGCCCACTAGTCTCCTGAGAAGCCTTCAGACTCTCTGGTGATGATGGCAATACAGGAGACAAAAGAAAACAGATGAGATTTATGCAGGTAAAAGCCATATTAATTTGCCTGGGACATTTTTGAGATTTGAAGTAATGTAAGTCATGCCACTGTCTCTCTTTGAACACCGTTACAAAACATTTCAAAAAGTATAACACAAAATTATTACATTTTCTGTCATATAATTTAAAAATCAACAGACATCTATCTTGTAAATGATGTCAGGTTTAACATATCAGCACTATAGAATCACTAGATAAATGGATAGCACATAAAAATTAATACACAAGTGGATCTTTGAAATCCAGTAAATCTGAGATGAATTTTTATGAACAGTGTAGGTATAAGCTTAAGAAAATCTGTAAAAGAAAGTGGAGAGGAGGGTGTAACAGAATCGATTAAGCCATTACTCTTTGCCTGCAGAACCCTGGCACACATCACTTCCAAGTGTGATATGAATTTGCGAGCACTCAACCTTCTCTGTACTGAAAATTTGCCTATATCTCATTCTTACTGGACAACATGACTGGTTGGCTAGACAGAGAGCTGGTTTGCTTGATTACAGCACTCAATGTCAGGAGCACTTTTTTTAAAATTCATGAATTCAGAAGCACCTATATGAACATACATAAGTACCACCATGACAAAATGTAGTCCATTATGCCCATTCCTACCTGCTGCATGCTCTGCAAAAATTTTCTGGTGTACCTATTAAAAGTGCCAGGAGGTCCACTGTCACTTAACATCTCATTTTGAACAACTCATAGGACTAAAAAAGACAGAGGAAAGGAAATGAAAATCTATTTATGCAGGAATAAGTATTGCTGATACCACTGGTATGCCAGGTTGAGCATTTCTCTGGGTGACCTTACCCTGGCTGGTCACTCATCATGCCACTACCTCCCCACCGGTCACTTTCTACTAAGATTTTTCTCCATTTTTCTTTGTATAATTACTTTCTTCAAATTATCCAAAGGTACATAAATATGTTATTGGTTATTTCCAAGAATAATAAGTTTTTCTAATTACTTGTAATGTACACAAAAGAAACTTGAGAGTAGATAGGTAGTAGAAAGCCAGTAGGAAGCTAAAGGTTATAATTCCTGTAAGAAGACCCATTTGTGCTTGAGTTTTATAAATGGTGTACAAACACAGCCAGAAAAAAAAAAACACCACCAATGACACATATTAGGAAATAACTCTACTAAAAAAAAAAAAAAAGATTATATTGTCACTACTAGAAAATAAAATATGTTGTCAAGTTTGTTTCCTTCCCAACATGCTATACCATGGTACTGTAGAAATATCTTGGGGGAAGGGCTGGGCAGGAAGGAGTTGAAAATAAATTCTGTAAAATTTTACAACCATAGTTTTCAAGAAGGCATTTCTGCAAGGAATGACACTTGTTTTAATACCCCATGTACCTGTATTTCACACATACTTAGCACCCTTCAGTTTCATTATTGAAAATCCTTTCCCAGGAAAATAAGGATAAGGGATGTGGCTCAAGAAGGACTTCACACAGAAGCTCAAGCTCTTTTTGCTATAGTTAAATAACTGTAAATTTGAAAAAGAAGTTAGTACCTGTGCCTTTTGCACTTCCATTCATTACTGTTATCTACACCTGCATCTCTTGTTGTTCCCAGGTACCTTTTGTTTCCTTCTGTACTTAGACTGTGACAAAGATACCTCTGTTCTTTAGGGGTCTCAGCTGTGGGCAAACTGCTATGTTCTTCCATCACACAGGCCAAAGGCCACATGCTAATTTTCCATCAAGAGGACAGCCATCATTGTCATGTTGTGCCACAGCTAATAGGCTGCTCAGAGACCTATCTCAAACCAAGCTGCATGTCTTTTCCTAGCCTGGCCTCATCCTGTAGGAAGAACATCCCAAGCATGATTATGGTGGATGAATCTGGTACAAAATCAGTATATCATGTTTGAGTGGAGTAGAAGATGGGTATATAATGGGCAGGTAGGCATTTTGTGTGACAGGAATGGTACTGTATGTGTATGCAGCTCAGAGAAAAAATTAAGTGATATATGATAAATCTCTTTAGTGGAAGTCACTCCTAAGACCTCTTAGTCTGGTTTCTAGTGAGAATTGTAATAATAAATGTTAGGAAAGTAGTTGTTTTAACATTCATCCAAGACACAAATAAGCTTGTCACATAAGCTGCTGTCAGAATCTGGGAAGTGTTAGATTCAGTTCACTCTAGGACTATGGTAATGGTACATCTAGTGTTCAATTACAACTCCTTACTTCTACGAAAATAATTGTTCTCTGTCCTGACCAGAAGGCATATGCCCATTTGGCCTATTTTTGGTCACTTTATTGACCATTTTTTCAGTTAGAAAAAAATATTTCAGTAACTAATTTAAGCTCTTCCTCTTTAAACTATCTTACTGGGTCCCCTCCTGGGTGTTTAGTTTGGAGTGAGGGACTACATTAGGTAGAAGGGCATTATAGCTGTCTAGTGCATAACAAATCAGGGGCCTCAGCAGAAACACACTGGTCACCACTGCATTTAATGGAATTGCTGTTTCTTTTCTATTTTCAGAGAAAAAGGTTTTGTGCAAGGGGAGTTTTGGAGGCTGGAGAATGAAATATGCTTTATCTTTTTTTCTGATAAATATTATTGAACACCTATTTAATATTTTCCATTTTTATAAAAAAATAATGTTCTGCACCAAATCCTGCTACTCTGGAGATTTAGCCAACTGCCAAAGGTTAAACATTCTTGGTGCTGCAGTGCATGCAAAGCATGCCCCAGCAATTGTATGTAAAGTTCAATATGGAGAAGCATCACATCCCTCATAGATTGAACTGAACAGCTCTACTGCAGAAAGTATCTTCTGTCAACATGCACAAATCATTTGTGAGTTTGGAAATGTATATTAGAAAAAAAACTATTGGAAAAAAACATGCAAATATAAAATATTTTATTTTTAAATCCCATATATTGCCTTCGAGTATACTTTATTCCCCACTCATTAAGCCCTTGTCATCAGCAAAACCAGTACTGTTTACATCCTGCAAGCTTTGTGCAGATTCATTCTGTTAGATGAACGCCCCTAGAAATCAGATTCCATTTTTCCAGGAAAGTTGTATCCAGTTTTGCTACAGCTGTGTAATGCTTTGTCTCCTTATTTACATACCAATCTATCACTCATTGCATAGAAAAAGCATTTTGTAAGCCATACAAATACATATGTACCAGATTTCAAAAAAAAGGTAAAGTCTGTTTTGTGTCCTACACTCTAAAGATTTCTGAAGACACAGCAAGGTTGAATATCAGCCTATGATCAGTAGAGCAGTCTTTAACTATAATTAGTCTTCCTAAATACTAATCAGCATTTCATCTATGTGAGTTCTTATAATATATTCAATTCCCCAACGCATTAAAGAGCATTTAACTGCATATTTCAATCTCTTTGGTTTATTTCTTCCAGAGGATAGATAATTTTAGGTAATTAAAACTATTAAAAAGTATTATTGTCCTTCTTAGCAACATTATTTACTCTGTATACCTGTTAAATCAACATTAATAGAATCAGGTGCAAAGTAACAAAAGTCTTTAGAAAGTTTCCATATGCATTAGGTATCTATGTAAACAAACTACCTTACATGCTTTTATTGAAATTAAATGCTTCTGTTGAAGAAAAATATAGTGCCAAAACTATTTTCAAGAGGCAATTAAAGGAAGAGCCAGGGCGCAGCACAGAGCTGGCTTGGGGAGCGCTGGGGCGGCTGGCAGCATGCGCTTGCCCACAGGGGGGCTCTGAGCACATAGAAACGTTGCTCATGGTGTCTGTCTGCTTACAGCTGCTGCAAGGAGTAAGGGAAACAACAGGATCAAAATAAAAAGCTCTAATGGCATGTTACTGCTTCTCCCTTGAAAAAAAAAAAAAAAAAAACAAACCCCAAAACAAAACAAAACAAAACAAAAAAACCACCAAATATGTGGAAGTTTTTTTGACCGAGCAGATTTGATATGTATTCAGTTCTGAATTTCCACTGTTGATGCAGTGGAAAATCCCAACAGGGATTGCCGGTGCCAGCTGAAACAGGATTATGCACACATGACTGATGGTCCCTCGTAGCTAAGGAAGAAGCAATGCAAATCAGTGCTGATTGATTTTTACAGATCAGTTATGCTCAAAAGACAACATATTTCCATCTCCTGTAACACAATTCACATTTGGCTGTTGGGACACTAGGGCTGGAAGTGGATGTGGCCCCTGGTGTCACTTTTGCTGTGTCCCAGCCACTGCCACCACCGCCCATGCTCATCCCCCACAGCCCCAGGCTGGGCCCACTCTGTTTTGCAGCAGCGCTGTCTGGCCTCCCTTCTCCCACCCTCGCAGCCCTGCCCAAACTGCAGGCCCAGTGCCTACTGCTTCTGCCTCCTGCCCACTCACCCTGCACATGGATCCCACAGACCAACAGATGAGAAGCTGAGGAAAAATACTAATGACACATTCTCACACCATGAAAACAAATTAAGAGAGAAGGACTAGAGCCAGAAAGGACAAAAAATGCCCAGATAAATACAGAGAGGAGACCAATGTCTCCATTACGTTTGCAAGAGCTCAGCACTCGGCAGAGGGCTCCAGCCCTGCACACAGGCAGCTGCTCGCTGCTGCCTGTGCCCAGGGGTGCTGCAGGCACCACACGCAGGAAGGAAATCACACAGTTTATCCAATCACAGGAAATACAAACCTCTGCCTTGAAATTAGGGTTAAGATATTTGTTGACTTGAAAGGAGAAGAAATAGACTTTACGTTTTCTGTTCACACCATTGTCTGGAGACCATCATTATTCCTAGCAGAGAAAATATCTATGATGTTCCTGCACTGAGGAGCTGCAGGGACTGAGATAAAATGGCTCACGTCTGTTTAGTTTCTGTGAAACATCCACCACACAAAAAAGCAGACAGCAGAGCAGGAAGCATGCCTGGGTTCACATGCCCATGCACTCTGTGTTAGTGACATAGTGTAACTTGTTCTGCTTGAGTGAACAGAGTGAAATACTTGTTCTCCCTCTCATTAAAGATGTTCTTAAAAACCATGCCTGGATGTCAGTCTCTGCTCCCATCTTCTCCTTCACTGAGTAGTCTCTAGGCTATAGAAAAAACACTGAAGGAGTCAAATACAGACAAATATGAGCCTTAGTACAGAAGAGCAGTATGACCGTTCCAGGTGTTGATAATACCACCAGAAAGTGCAAACATTTGAAACAGCTATTTAATTGAGCCTAATGAGAAATACAGAAGCAATCTGACTGGCCTGATTTTCAGTGTGTGCTGGGATTACTCCCTTCACTGCAGTACAGTTGCTCCTGAAGTGTGCCACTGCAAGTAGATCAGCTCTTATTCTAAATTAAAACCTCTTCATAAGAATATTCAGAGTCCGTACCCCACCCTTGATATAGTACTTTGCAATATATGTTGTCTAGAGGGTAATAAAAACAATTATTACTTCTTTTTTATTACAGTCATATTTAGATGTTAAATAAAAAAAAAGAGCAAAGTTTCTTTACGGTTAGTGCTGTATATTTACTCAGTGGTACATTCATTGATTATTTTTGTGATCCTTAATTGCACAGTAGAGGACAATTGCACAATAGAGGACATATGTACAATTGTAAATGCTTTCCGTACCTTCGCCTCATACACTAATATTTTTATACTCAGGTCTCCAACAAGTAGACTAATTGTGAGTGCACAAATGTGTATATGGATTGATACATGTGAAACGGGACAAAGTTACCAGGTGGCGTGCTTCGTTGAAAGAATGGGCCTACAGCTACCCAGTGCAGTATACATGTATGTGGGCAACCTTCATGTACAGTATGCACAACTGAGTTACAGCAGTTACAGATGCAGACATCAGACATTATCTGAACTGAAAGCTGTCTGAAGCTATAACCCTAAAGAAGACCCCAAGGATTCTGATGGTATGTTGATCCCCCATGAGAAAATCTCATTGAATTTAATATATACTAACACGTTTTGTACTGTTTTGTAGTATTTACTATAGGACAGCAATTATATTCACACTGAATTTCCAATGATTTTTGCTTTTCAATTCTGTAAGATCTTTATGCAATTTCTCTATAAGATTGTCCACTTGATAAATGTTTTCAGCTTTATCCAAATGTAGAGGATTTTGCATATAGGATATCTTATATTATCATAAGATTTTTGTTCTTCTCCCTCCCTCCACAGAAATTCTAGCAAGGCTGAAATCACACTCAGAAATTCTCAATTTATGACTAGTACCCTGGAGATGAAGGTTTTCTCTGATAGAGTTGTTGTCCAACATACTGAGATTTTGCTCCTCGTGATGTTCGGTGACACATGTGGCAAATCCGTTTGTTTACTGGGTAAAACCATGCAAAGTGAAAGAGACTTGCCCTACTGCCCCTTGTCATATGACAGACTGTGGTACTGTTGGTGCTGTGAAGCAAGAACATGTAGATGGAAGATGCCCTGATTCCACAACTGTAACTGCGGGCAAACTGCAACTCAGAAGAAGCCAGAAATAGCAGGCTCTTAGGACAGCCATCGATGTAGGTATCCATGCAATGCCTAGTATTGTTATCATCCTTTTTCTTTTGGACTACAAGTAGAAGTGAATTGTATATTTATTTCCCTGCTGAATTTGTAAGATCAGAAAGAGGAAAATTCAGAAAGGGAAAAATGCAGCATTGGTGTGGGAGTGAAGTTAAGGGAATGCTGCAAGTCTTACATATTTCTAACCTAGTATAAACAGGGATTCCTCATACTTTTACCTGAAGGTTCCATTTATTTTAAGAAATCTATTTAAATTAAAACACACCGTTCTTAAAATATGTGTCCCTATCCTTCTCTGACTGGTTTTTATTAAGAAAAAAGGGAGATCTGGAGTAGGCCATGAAAAGGGTATATAGTGAATTATGCATGAACAAATGAGATTTTGAGTGAGTATAGTCATAACAGCTTTTTACAAGGTAGTACATTCAGAACTTAAGATTGTCACATGCTAAAGTACCTTAGCACTGTAAAAAGTAAGAGCATGTAATCTCAGTAAAAATATCTATTTTAATTACACCACCAGCAAATTGAATACAAAATGTGCATTTCAGAGTTCATTTTAGAGCTAAGATGAGAGGTGCTAAAAACACACAGTGCCATATCATGCAGATTTTCCTCTTTGATTTGCTTTGTTTCTATGATAATTGGAGTGAGATTTTTCTTCTTTCTAAATAATAGAAACCTATTCAGGACCAAATTAGTCATTTTCAAGGGGTCCATTATCCTATTACTGAGAAAGAAATGTAACAGTTTATTAGATATTTCAGAGCAAATGTAAGTTTACTGTGAAACCCTGCATCATAGAATGCAGGATTTAGTACTGGGAGTTTAATGTTAGAGTGCAGTTAAAATAACTAGCTCTAACTGAGAAAGGACAGGAAGCTTAACCCCTACAGGTTTATCATGTCTTTTATCCCAGTGAAGTCTATGGGGAACAAAATTGCGCATTTTGGAGAAAGGAAGAAGAACGTCTCTGCATCGAGCCAAATTTACCAGTTACCATAGTGGAGCAAAGACTACCAGCTGAGCCATGAAATCAGTCCTGCCTGGTGTGCTTTTGCAGTTGCAACACAGATAGATCCCTGTACAAATGCGAGCTGCTGTAACGAGGACACCACTCTGTGAAATACGAGGTTGCGATTTCTTATTTCCTGTGAAATTTCATATATGTATGTTTCCACCACAAACATAATTTGGCATGACATTAATTGAAGATACGTTCTAAAGATTGCAACTCACAGTGGGTCTTAGTTTAATGCTATATATGTAAGAGACATTCTTTTCAAATGAATTCTGACACTCTAAGAGAAAGATTTTTCCCTACCATAGCCTGGGGGATAAAATACATACCAAGGCCTGAATTTGTCCAAATTTAGTTATTTAACTGAAGTACCTCAGCTAGGAGCTTCCAACTACACCAAAAGTCAGTGGAACCTCAGGCAGTATATCCGGTCCTCCTAAAACCCAAATCACCTTCTGGAGATGCCTCTCCCTCACAAAACACACTCACTCTCTTCACTGACTGCATGGAAAACCAGGGGAATGAGTGCTTCATCTTTGGCAGAATTAATCTGTACTCAGATATCTGGCCCAGATGGCTGGGGCTTCCATGCGACATGTGAGAATACAGCACTAAGAGAAAACGTTGTCATACAAAGAATGATAGAACAGACAGAACACAGTCCCTGTGAGGCATCCAAGAACAATGTAGCTTATACACTACCCAGCTCACTGGGGAGGTAGCAAATTACCCCTTTTCTTCTGTGAAAGATGTTAAATACAGCTTTACAATGAGTCCTTTTTTCTTATACAGCTATTTTCACTAAACACAGATCGCTGCACTGCTCAGCTGATAGCATAAAAAAATTATCATTTGACCATAGAACACTCCATAATGACAATTTTTCTTTCTAGCATTAATAGACTTTATATAAATGATAAAATGCAGTTATTCTCCATGCCACCTCATGTATTGTCACCACAGCACATATCCCTGAGAACGACAATGATCTTTGCGTTAGAGATGCCAAGATAGTCTTGCTTTTCCAAGTAGGAGGGAGAAAACTCTGACAGAGGAAGGTGAAGACAACTACATATATTTCAAAGTATGTATTCCCTTTGGTGCTGCATCTTCAGATCGACTGCCCCAGTTTTCCCAGAGCTCAAGTTTGGGCAAGCACACAGGACATTCAGAGAAATCTGGCCTTACAGGGCCCTTGGTCTACATCTAATTTTAAAATTAGTGTGAGACAACTTGACCTAAAATACACAGTAAATAAATGTCTAAAATATGCATTGTAAAGGAATGCGTATTTTGTTCCTGCCAAGTGTTCCAAATGAACTGTCTGTATCACAACTATACTAAGTCAGCTCCTTCACTCAGTGAAGCTCTACAAGTTTGCTGAATTGATAACCTTTTCTTTCTGTAATATGTGGCTTGGAGATACATAAAAACAAAGCAATAAACTATGTTCCCAAATCCTACTGAAAACAAAAGGAGCTAATCTGAAACACTGGGAAACAATATTTGGTTCTAATGGTTTTTGCACACAAGGTGGTTACGTTCTGAGTACTTTCTACCAGGAAGGTATTTTGAAAGATTCATTAGATCCATTGGCTTCAGTCATATGCTAGTTTCACTGGCTTAAAATAAAAATGAAGGCAGAATCAGACTATTTCCTGGTTCAGAATGCAGCTGTTCTCCCCCCGATGGCACAACTAATTCATTTAATAATATTCAAAGCATTCTATAACAACATAGGCTAGCAATTTCCAGTTGTCCATTACTTTTTTAGTTTCTGTTCATAATCAGACTTGACTGAGAGAAAATGGGAGGAAAAAATACATACATTATGTATGTGTAGTGCATAATGTCTGATCTATGATGACATTTCCCTTCATTCATGCAGAGACACAGAATCATTTTCTCCTGGCTATGCTGCTCTTGAGTTTTTGTTTCTCTTTCTGCTCACAAAGATATGTTTTATTGTAATGATTTGACATTATATGGTACTGAAATTCTGTAAGCCATATCAGTGTGGTAGGAAATATCGATATTATTATAGCAAAGTTTGATGCTTTGAAAGATGAATCAAAATTTCAGAAAGAATATTTAAAATATACCATAAAAAATCTCAAGCAACTTTGCCTAGACAAAACTGCCCTGTATGTGTAACAAATAAATGTGAGCTTTATGGATTTATGATTTAACTTTTTTCCTCCCTTGTATCCTTTTTTCAGCTTAAAAAAAAAAGAACAGAGTCATTTCAGTAAGCTATTTCCAAAGGAGTGCCAGTCCTCAGGAAATACTTTAAATTACAGTTTGACTGAAGTCATCAACTTCAGTTGGGCCCAGATTTCTCCCTCTTAAGTGCAATACTAATCTGAGAAGTGATTATGTTAAAATAGTCAGTTTTTACATGGTGGATCACCTCTACTGAAAAACTGGGTAACTTCTGTTGACCATAGTCACAAAATTATTTTCTTTACTTCTTTTTAACCCCTAAGAAAACATGAAGAAGCCAAACACCTTTTTGTTATTGTTTTTGATCAGCATGATCATTTACTAAGTAACACATTTTTGAAGGGATTGTGGCTGTTTAGCTAAGTACTGTCATTCTCCCCAGGCCCTAAATATAACATAATCACCTGAAAATTCTGGGGGCAGGGTTACTGACTGAAGTGAAGGTTTCTCTCAGGCATCTCGGTGAAACCTCCACCATCTCAATAAAGACAACTTAATGCTACTGGTCAAAGGAGCAAGGCCAGAACACAGAGGTACATAAGCTTCATTTTTGCCTTCCTGGAGCCATTTAGCCATGGAAGTTGTAACCCAGTTGAGCAGGACCAGCCGGGAGCCAAGACAAGCCAGACTCCGCAGAGGGCACAGCTGAGCAGTAACCAGTGTTTCCATATACACCCTGCTGGGCACTTGTACAGAGCAAGTTGCTTGGGCCTAACTCTCATCAATAACTCTCTCACAAACCAGCAGAAGGCAAACAGCACAGTGCAGGGGTCAGCTCAATATAATAAGAAGGCATTGATGTTACCAGGTATAAGTGAGTAACTAATACCATCTGAAGGATTTTAATTACAGGTGAGGATTCATTGGAGGAAAGGACTGAGCATGATTCTCCCATCCAAGGTTAAGCACTCAAGGCTGGAAGTGAAGACAAATGATTGCTGCTGGTTTTCAACAGTTTTTACAGGGAAACTGTTGAAGGGAATGATGTTGTCCTGCTATGCTGATTACTGTAAAATCCATTCCAGACAAAAGTGGCACTTACGGTAGCGTTTCACTCCCAGGAGGTTGAGTAGGTTATTTGGAAGGAGGTGGAAGATGGCAGGGGTGAGAAACAGCTATGGATACTTCCTTTTAATTTTTGCCTTTACTGCAAAATTAATGCATGCCATATATATGAGGTATAATCTGCACCTCTCTGCTCTGTATCTTATTGCAAATCTTCTTTCTAGGGGTAGATTAACTAGCAGCAAATAACTCAGAAAAATGCTCTCTCTTTTCCTTTTTTTATGAAGTAACTTATTCACTATAGATCTTGTGGTAGCAGGGCTGACCTGAAAATCTATGCAACTTGCATCTACAGACCCATGTGGGGATTCTCCTCCCTCCTATCCCTACAGTCCACACAACTCCTGAAGTAAAAACCCATGGAGGAATATTACACTTAACCTGGCAAACTTCTCTTCAAATATATGTGCTTCTTTTTTGCCCTCCTGCACATGCCAGAGGTATATTTTTAGACATACTTTTTATAAATCACAAGTGATTATAATTTTTGTTACAAACTGCGTAAGAATCAGTTTCCATTTCTCTCATAATCAATACAGTTTTCCAAAATACAGAAGCTGATCTTACTTAGAAGTGTTTTCCATGACATTTGATCATTATGCTTCTAACACTACTGTTTCAGCACATTTCCATAATGGGACAAATAGGAAAAATAGCTACTGCCTTTGAAAAAAATCTCAGCAATTCTTTGCCAACCCTCATTTCTTTTCTTTCCCATTTTACATTTTAAAACACTCCTTGGAGACCCAGAAAAGATTGAGGAAAAAAGTACTTAAGAATTCAAGTATAGTAAAATCTGACATTTTTTTATATTTATATAATAATCTTATGTGTTTTTTTTAAAGGAAAACCTGTGACATAGAATTCATAGAACAGTACTAATAATAACCCATATTTCTTGCTTTCTGTGAAATTTCTACATGAAAAGTCATTCCTTTGTGTCATGAAAAAGTGTCATTACATTAAAAAAGATATTAGCCGTGGAAAATACCCATTTGAAGGCACAAGCTAAGGTTCACTGTCTCCTAAAGGAACTTTATGTATTACATGGATATTCTTCTGGAGACACAGAAGTAGATAACAACTGCTGTATTGCCATTTCATGACAGCACGATTGGAAGAGGTTAGATGGAGTAGGGAGTGAACCTCTTCTTATCACACCTGATTCTAAAAATTCTAGGAACAGGTAGAGAATCCCCATAGCTCCTCTGGCAAGAGGATTCACTCTGTAATCAAATGTATAGAGAGGGAAAGATCATAAGTATTCTTTCTAGGTCTCCAGCATCTTTAGAAGTTCCTGAAAAATTCTAGAAGTTCCTGAAAAATTCTAACTTCCATCAACGTTGTTAGAAATTGTACCCGAGTATCTTTAAACATTAGAGTTACAGTAACAACAAGAGACTTTCTTCTAACGATCTCACAGTACTGAATTTAATTATGGTTTACATAACCCTCATGACACTCTCCTGAGACTGAAAAGGACATTGTCCTCATTTTACAAAAGCATAAACTTCAGCATAGAGACTTTATGAAAGATCAAAAAAACCCCCACACCCCCAAAAAAAACCCAAACGTGGAACAAAGTTAATGAAAGAAACAACAAAAGTTTTATGCACTGTGCCAATGCCACACTTCTGCTTTTTGGAGACTGATTTTACAATCCCATTTTTCTGGGTTTCAGGAATAGTCCCTCTTCAATCACTTTTGAAAGAGTTATATAAATAAACGGGAAAACTGAGTCACTGGAGAAACAAATTAACTACACACAAAGAATTCTCAGAAGTACAAATTACGCAAACTAAAAAATAGACAAACTTTCTCTAATACTCTGTGCAGAGATGTTACTTCCTAAAACAGATGATGAAAATATTCTAGGCAAGAAATATGATTACTTAGTTGAGAATGCCCATGAAAACAAAGTATTGTTTGAAGCAAGGAGAGGTAAAGGTTCATCCTTTGTACATGTCAATGTCTCTCACCACATCTTTGATACACCAGATATCCATTACATATATTCTAAATGAAAGGTTAGGTTAACAGACTGGACAAGTGTCCTTAGATGTCAGTGCATAATATTGATAGAAATGCACAGAAGCACATTTAAAATACATTTTCCCAAACATTTAAAAACAATCAAATTGGATGGTATGAATTGGATGTAGAAAAAACCCAACATATCTGCATATCTGAGAACTCTAGCTAGGCAAGTGATTAGGGAAGCAGGACACTGGTGATCTGTCTGTAATTCCATCTCCATGCAGAAACCACATGTTCTTTCTGCCAAATTTTGCAACAAGAGATACGGCTTTCCACTGTGTTCCTTATCTTCTTGAGCTAAAGTGGTGTCTGAGCTGCCTGCACCGCAACATCCTACTGACTTCAGCACCTTGAGATTGCTGGCCTGGATTCTATTAGCTGGTCACAGATCAACAGATACCTCACTGCAGACTGCAGTGCAGTTACTTGGATGAAGGCTAGACAAAGAGAGGCTTCCTCGCTATGTCTGCAGCCACTTTCCCACTCAGTGCTAAAATACTGAAGGGGAATGAGATAGAAAGCACAGGACTGGATGGGACAGGTCAAGACAGGACAGGACAGCACAGAACAGGACAGATGGGACCTCCAGACATACCTTGGACAGCTCCTCAGCATCACTTCTGCCTGCAGAAATGAGATGGTGTCACATTGGTAGCAACGACCTTGGTACAGGTAATATTTAGAGGGGTATGGTAAGCACTGGGCACAGACACAAGTAAAGAGAAAGCTGTCGTATTGCTCTTCACATCCGGGCTTAGTCACCTGGTTTCTGCTTACTGTCTCAATTAACTATCGCCCTAAGCAAGGCTGGTTGGCTGGCAGTACCCAGGAGACAGCATGGCAGGGAACAGCAAAGTGGAGCACTGTGGAAAAAGGGGCAGGAAGTTTGGAAATAGACATGGCAAAGGTAAACAAGAGGGTGAGAAGATTAAAATAGAAGACTAAAACAGCTGGATGAGAGAAAAGGATAAGAAAGGGAGGATGGGGGAGAGGGCAAGAAAAGTAAGAAACTATGTAGGAGGGAGTGAAAAGACATGAAGATAGAAGAAAAGAAAGAAAAGGTGTGTGGAAATGGAGTGATAGAACTGGGACGGTGAAATGGCAAGGAAATGGGGAAATTATATGGAAGAGACATGAACAAGAGATGCACAAGCATCTGGACAGCATAAAATAAAAGGAGAACATATAAAAATGCGTAGCAAGAACACACAGAAATGTGTAGCCTATATTATAGGCAGTGACACCTGCTTCTGGAGCATCACATCCTTCCATTTTGCTTTTGCACCATACATAAGGTAGCTGATCATATCTGAGATTCATAAACAATTTCCATCTCGTATCAAAGATGGTGATATAGTTCATATAAGTTCTGAACTTAACTACAATGTGAACAAAAGGAAACATCCACACACTCTTATTTAACAATTATCAATTAAGTGTAAAATTTTACATCAAAATGGTAAACTTTTCTGTTGCCAAAGTGGTGTATTAGATACAGGAAAAATAGTAGAAATAAATTATTGCCATTACAGAGATAAATGAGCCCATTCAAAGAATAGTAAAATTAAGTATTAAGCAGTAGCAAAAATATCACCTCCTTCATACATTTTCCCTCTTTTTAGACATGTAATTTGTCATTGGTCACAGTTCCCTATTTATCAGTAGAATTTGTATCTGGAAAGCATTCTGCCAGAGCAGGAAGTCAAACAATAGTAATGAAAAACACATGAAAACTACATTCTACCAAATAAGTGCTTATATTGATGTTCTGTTACCAAAGCCTTTTAAATTCCAAACAAATAAATCCCTCAGTCAACATAAATGGACTCTTGGGAAAGATGAAAAAACCTACACTATTGTATATTTGGATTAATTTGGAATTCAGAAAAAAATTGTAAGGCTTTGTACTCTTTCAAAAATCCAACCGTTTGCTTTTTAATTTGAGTTAGATTAAACATATAAATAATTTTATTTCAGTGCAATTCAGGGGTACTGCTGAAAACTGGGCAGGGTGACATCCATTTGTTCACAGTGGGAAAAGAGATTTGAAACAACTTCTGGTATCTAATTAAGCTGCATATTAATTTGAAATCCTAGTATGTAAAATGCTGTGGGCTTTTTACAGTAATATTTCAAAGAGAGAATGCTTTGCTTTTCATGGATTTACAAGTGTTTGGATGAAATAACTTTTTTAGCTCAATAATAATTTTTACCAAAGCTCCTTTAACCTACAGTGATCTGTTGCCTCAGGCAATGCACAGCTCCTTGCTCTATAGTTCACTGACAGCTGACCTACCCAGTCAAAAGGTCTATCTGTCCATGGAAGCCATTTTCTTAATTTCTTACATATTGTTGAAAAGGAGCTTCTCCTCTTTTGTAGATCTCACCACCTAACTCATAAAGCCTCTCCTTGGGTTGGAACTCCCTGGGAATTGCAGCTGAATTTTGCTGGGCTACGCAGCATCTCCCCTCTGAAATCAATTCAGATGATCTTTCTTAAGTGTCTGTCCTCACACTGCTAATGTCACATGTATGCTGAAATGGGTGCATCCTGTACTTCTCTATGATAAAACCTCTTCATATGAAGAGACAACATGTCCAAGTTCCAAAACTGCTTATTGCACTCAACCCCTACTAAAGAGTGAGAGCTCAGGTAGAAGGGAGAAGTTCACTTGGTGCAGGATGAAGCCTTCAGCAGGCCTGTCAAGGTAGATGAGGCATTCATTCATTCAAAATCATCAAAGAAGTTGCCTCCATTTTACTCCCGTTACTGACAAGAAATAAAGTAATGGATGAATTTCCTGAAAATAAAGAATTCTTATGGTTTTAAGGGGACATAACTTACTTGGAGGAATGGAGTTATCAAATCTTCTGGCAGTATGTATCTGTAACTATGTCTGCAATTATATAGTATTGCCTTTCCGTACAAATTAAATTGTTTATTGTCATTCCAGAAAGAATAGATCATAACATCAACAGAATCTGTCCACAACCCTTCCACTTGGGCAAAGTTTACAACTCCATGAAATAATGCTGGCCTCAAGTAATCAATGCAGGTGTAATATTCAGTATATACATCTACAAAATCAAAGATAAAGACTAACTCCTCTCAAGTTATGTGAGCAAAGCCTTTGTCCCTCATTTGGGACTTTCTTACAGTTATCTATACAGAAACCATAAAGATATCAGATATCCCTCTGGAGACATGTCAGTAGGCCAAGGGACACAACACAGAGATGTAAGGCCAGCAGGAGAACTTTCCACCAGCCAGTCCACAAAGCAGAGGCCTGCAGAAGCTATGGTTACTAAAGCACTTTAAGTATTTGGTGTTACTGAGTGCTTCCACAGGGCATTGTTGCAGGCTGAAGTTGAGCTACACTTGAGCTACTTCATTTTATCTTAGGTAACACTTTGAGCCCTAATTTCTCCATAATTTACATGTAGCCATTTTCTTTCTAGACTGTGTCAAATTCAGGAAAAACCACCCAGGGAAAGCCAGGTGCTAAATGGAAGAACATGAAGTTAACAGCATTCATTAAGTCATCAGATATGTCTAATTCTGGGCTCTTCCCCATTTCTTTTTATCCTACCATTGGTGTTTACTGAAGCAGCTACACAGAACAAACACTTACTGCCACACTATGCAGTGAGCTGCACACAGCTCAAGCAGATACACAGCCTCCACTTCTGATTGCCCTATTGCAAAAGCATCTTATATTTTCCACACGTTCTGCAAACATAACAAGCTGTAGCAGGACAGTTATCTGGGACCATCAGCAATAACTGCCTACTCCCAAATGCTATCTGAAAAATCTGCCGATTTTTGTAGCTATGTACCAGAAAACAGACTGAATTTAGATGCAGAATTGACAACTTGGAAATTATATATCCTAATATGCATATGCTCCCAACCATGTGTAGAAATATCTATTTATTAAAGCAGTCCATTTACTAAAAGGAATTAATTATCAGTAAATCAATTTAAAAAAAAAAAAAAGAAAAAACAACACTCAAGTTATTGAATGAGTACAATCATGGAAAATACCACTCATTTAACTCTCAAGCACATATTGTACAGGCACACCTATAAGCAGAATATAGCCCACATCACTCAAGTTACCAACAAGCATGTCCATTTTTTCTGCAAGTTACACCTATTACTTACAATCCCTAAAACTCAGTGAAAAGTTATAATGGCTTGAATGTGTTTATGATATTCCAGTCAGGGAAAATGAAGACTTGCACCATGACAAATCACCCCTTTATATGCATGATGGATATCTTCTCATTATTACTGTCGCCATTATTTATGATAATTTTCCTTCCATTATTAAGCTAATCCATTCAGCCTGTGTTTTATTATTATTTGCCCCTAGTTTTTGGCACAGGAAGAAATGGAAGCTTAGTTCACCGGTTTAAGGCACTGGCAAGACTCAGAATATACTAGTTCAACTCTCAGCTTCCCTTCAGGCAAATTGCCATGGCAGAGCTTACAAAATTTGATTGTGTAACTATGCTGAGGAAAGTGTGACTATTTTACTTTAGGAGCCTTAAACATAGTGGTATTTTATACTGCAACACAGTAAGTCTCATAACTAGGATAATGTATTCCTATTCTCCAAGTGAAAAGAAATAAAGAGAATTTTTCTGTCAATATCACTGAATCCACATTGAGCTCTTGTTAGTCTAACTATGCCAGGTATGTCGAACCAAAGAGCTATTCCAGCAAAGCTAAGGTCTTGTTAAGGTCTTAGTCTTCCATATTTCGTTTCCTCAGTTACAAAATAGGGATACCTTCAGGATAAATATCTTAAATTATGAGGTGCTCACTTACTGTGATAAGCTAAATCAGTATTTTAGATAAATAATCATAACCTCAATACTGAACATGAAATACCAGAGTGCTCTGCTTACTCAGATGGAAAGCAAGCCCAGTGTATTTGTCACTAAAGTCTTTCACTTCCAGTTGACTTCAGTAGGCTGAAAATAACCAGTATATTGCAGACAATTTCAACACTGTATTATTATAAATTATACAGTATTCCCACTGAAGCTACGGTTTAGGTAAGAATAAACAAAGTGTATGTGTGTTATGAGGTCATGTGTTTTTCTGCAGAAGCATAATTTTACAAGGGCAAATTTATAAATAGGAATAGAGAGTACAGCTTGATATTGGCCTAAATCAACAAAAAGACATTTTGACTCACATTAAGGAGATCCCAAAGGCAAACTCATGGAGCCAAATTACTTCCTTTAGAACCTGTTTGACTATAACAATGTCACACAGATGTTGTTGAGAAGAACTGTTTCAGAACCATTGCATTTGAAGTTGCATAATTTTTAATGCCTATCAACCACTCCATTTTGTGTTCTCTATAGAATCAAAGTACTATTTTTTTATTCAAATGCTAATGAAAACTCATTCCTAACTGCCCAGTGATATTTTGCTAACAATATAGAGCTCTTTTTTTTAAGTAAGGCCTCATTTCTTGCTTTTTCATAAAATATTTGAAATAATAGAATAATAGATAATTTGAATAATAGAAAAAATGAAAAAAAAAAAGCTCAATTATTTCAGAAACCAAAATATCAGCAATCAATGATAATATAGGCTATCATAACTACATCTTGAAAAACACATTCCTTTCAGTTTCAAAAGCAGGAGCAGCTGTATTAGAAAAATCAAAGTGGCAAAAGATATGAGCTTAGAGTGTTTGGAACATGTACATGGGCGTAACACATTTGTTCAGGATTTGCATTCTGAACTTCAGCAATATACTTCTATCAAACAGAAGCACAGAAGTTTCTACAAACAATGAACTTGTCACATAGTAACAAATTATTTGGTATAAAGATAATATTTAACTGGCTGCATAGGCCTTTATTTATTGGGAATGTATAGAAACTGGAGTGCATCCAATTATTGTGTGCACAACTGTGGTCCATAAGACTACACCTACTGTGCATGGGCAGTATTAGTGATCTCCATGTGTGTGGTAAATCCTGGGAAGCACTGCAGCTACTGAGCATGAGTAGACAGATGGTAAAATGTATGTACAGTAGATTCCATCATAAGACAAGAGAAAGATTGCAATTTGCAACTTCTCATGTCATTAGAAGAAGATTGAGCAGTACAGGTTTAACTATTTGGAGAGCTAAATATCCATTTCTGCCACTGTCATTTTAAGTTCTGTGCTAGAAACTATCCAGAGCATTAGGATATGTCTAAGAAGCATGCCTATCTGGCATACCTCTGCTGTGCAGGCACTATTGCTAGACATAATTTTTTAACATCAAGTGCTAAATCCTCAGGTATTTTCACTAATGATAATGCAAACTGTACCATTATATCTTTATCTATACCAAGGAATAATTACTCAGTTACTGTTCTCTTTCTGTGGTGAACACCTGATGGTTTGCATTGACGTTCCCACTGCTAACAAACTTTTCCCCATTTAAGTTAGCAATGGTTGAATTTAACAGCTTTTTAAGCATGATCACAAAGGGGCTGAAAGCCATCTGGCAGCTCTTCAGTCTCACGTTACAGAACCAAGATACAAAATGATTGTATAGCCTCTTATATTTTTGCCCAAGTGTTAATTTTATAAAGAAAGTTGTCTCTGTGAATGTTCATCTAGTTTTTACAACCAATCTATTTCTACTCAACTTATTCACAGATCAGTTTTTTACTTTTAGTCTAATAGACAATAGACTGATTGTTGTGCTGTGCTATTTCTGCATAACATTTATTGATAATGAGTTTTTCTACTGCCTGATGATGTAGAATTTTTTCAAGGAAAACATTAAACAAAGAATAAAATAAACATTTCATGGTTTTCCCTTTTCTGTTAGTTCAGTGATAGAGTTCTCTGGTGCTATACAGCATAAATAGTTAATGCCAATATATATTGAATGCTATTGTGGAATTGCAGTTCTTTTTAGCTAATGTGCTTTCATTCATTTGCCACATTGCATATAAGCCTTAAGACCTCATAAGTACATAAAAACATATTTATGTGTATATGTACACATAAGGTAGGATCTTATGCCTCGGTTTTAATAACAGTGAAAATAAGTATTTAGTGGTGGGAGACAGGAGTTTTCTTCAGTCCTGAGGCCACCTCATTTGTGCCCTTGACAGCCAACAGCACCAAGATTATAGACTTCCAAAATAATTTATGTTCTTATAGGAAAGTTAACATTGGACTTCAATATTGCAAAAATAAATTATTTGAATTTGTAAATTTGGAATATTTAAGAACAGTCTGAAAAATACATATTTTAGTATTATAGGCATTTTTCCTTCCACCTCCTATGAAAAAGTCACCATCTTGGGTTTTTACCATTCACTTGCTAAATTTCCTTCCCAAAGCCATGCACACAGTTTGTCTTCTTCACAGAATTTGAAGCATACATTTTTCATTAAAATGTATCGAATAATATTGTATTTATGCATATCATTAAAATGTATTGAATAATATTGTTTGTGCATATTATTTTAAGAAAAATTTTTGAGAAGGAGGTTATTTAAGTCAAAAACATTACAGCAGAGTCTTCAAAATGGCAAAACTAAGTTCAGATGCAAATATGTGCAGTGGTTAGAAAGGGATGGATTAATATCAACAAGCTATTGTAGCAGTACTCCTCAAAATGTCAGACGTATATGAGCCCTTTCGTGACATAGTATTTCATACAGACTGCAGGGCAAACAGGATTCCTGCTGAGACTTCTGCATTTCCATTTAGACAAATGGGTACTGCTGTAAATTGCATGATTGTGGTTTCTCATTTGACCTCTGCCTCAGCTCATGCACCAAATGGCTGATGTTTAATTAGCTGGTGATAAGTAACTTGCCCAGATTCAAACAAAATCTCTGTGACAGGTCACCACATAAAAATGCAGATCTGTGCTTTACTGATATCTACACAAAGTTGCTTTAAAGAGCCATTGATATCCCAGAAACAGTCTAGGATTTTCACATTCTGATGTTTTCATGCCTTCATGCCTGTAACTAAGATCTTAAATCCAGATGTATGTAGGTAACCAAGAATATGCCACTATCAGCATCAAAATAAAAGCATATTGGGCATAATATATAACAAACATAAACTCCTTTTCCCATATTCCACATCAGCCAGCCACAAGGCAGCTTCACTAAGAGCCACATAACCACTCAGCCCGATGCTAAATCTGACTTAAGGGGAAGCAGTTTGTACAAACCACTGCTGTGGTTTAACCTGGCAGACAGCTAAAACAGCCACACAGCTGTTCACTCCCTCCCCTCCCACCCCCCCAGGGGGATGGAGGAGAGAATCAAAAGGAAAAAAAAAAAAGTTAAACTCCTGGGTTGAGATAAAGACAGTTTAATACGACAGAAAAGGAGGATGATGATGATGATGATGATGATGATGATAAAACATACAAAATAAATGATGCACAGCACAATTGCTCACCATTCGCAGATGATGCTCAGCTAGTTCCTGAGCCACACCACCTCCTGGCCAACCCCTATTTATATACATGACATCACATGGTACGGAATATCCCTTTGGCCAGTTTAGGTCAGCTGTCCTGGTTGTGTCCCCTCCCAGCTTCTTGGGCACCCCCCCTCCTCCTCGCTGGCAGGCCAGTATGAGAACCTGAAAAGTCTTAGACTGCTTGGCAACAACTAAAACAGTGTGTTATCAACATTATTCTCATCCTAAATCCAAAACACAGCACTATACCAGCTGCTAGGAAGAAAATTAATTCTATCCCTGCTAAAACCAGGACAACCACAGTCCAGCATTACAATTCCACAGCCACATAGCTTGCAACCTAAAACTTGCCTAAAGCCGGAAAGCACAGGCACGTATGTCTGCAAAATACTATGCAGATGTGTTCATAGGTTGTACTTAAAGCCACAGATTCAGAAGAATGACCCTAGTATGACTCATGCAAAACACGCAAAATTCCTTTTCTAGACCAAACACTGTGGTGTAAAAGGCAGCAGGAGAGCCAGGAATCATTCAGTCATCTGCTTCTTTAAAGCTGTGACCTATATCTAGTAGCCAAAGAAAAGAAGACAGAGCTTTACAGCAACAGGAGTTTATTAGGCATAGTGGAGAAACAATTGCTTGATGGAATTACAACTTCAAAGCAGAATTTAACTCTCCCATCCGCACTGTGGATCTCTTTCATATGTTTCGAACTTGTTCCACTATAAATCTCCCAGTGCTGTCACATGCCATCTATCCAAGAGTGCTATGTGCTGCTCACGTGGAAGCTACAGATGGGTCAAAGTGGAAAATTTTGCCCGAACATGAAAAAGTACGGAAAAAATATTCTTGCACTTGCAAAAAGATGCAAATGTTAATTATTAAGGCGATGCCTTGGATATCATTCAGCTATCCAATTTTGCTATATCCTATCATTTTTTCCTTTCATCACATTTAGCAGATTTATATATAGGGTACCTTGTTAGGATGCTAGAAGGATGTTGCCTTGTTGTCTAATATGGACTTTGTCCTGGGAGCCACCATTTTCTTCTCTCCAAGTAATAGACTTCATTAAAGTAGTTGCACCGAAGATTAGAAAGCCTGATCATGAAATATTTGTAAAAAATTATCTGGCATCACACCAGTCTTTTAAATGGATGACTGTAAAACAATGTCCTCTCACTTGCTCAGGGCAGATTTACTTATGGAATAATGTTGTGAACTCAATACACACAGCAAATTCCCCCAACCAGACATTTTCCTGAGGGACTGGGGGGGAAAAAGGATATATATATACATATACACACACATACACACACTGCTGCATTTCTGAATTCTGATATGGCAAGCAAAGCAGAACAAAAATCATCTGTCAGTTCCACACAGCAGAGCCCAGTTCCCATATGCCACTCTTTTTCCACAAGAGGATTACTGTTTTAATATGGTGAATTCACATCATCTATTCCATGCTCAGTAGAAAAAACAAAACCAAAAAATCCACCCATGTAATATGAAAGAGTTAACCCTGATCCATACACACAGTCCCAGAAATGGCTTTTGTGCAGGGAAATTGTGTGGTGACCAGGAAAAAGCAGGTTTTCTTAGTCTACTAAGCAACAGTAACTGCAACTGCAGCTGCTGCTGCAGCCTCTGGCCAAGCTAGTGCTTGCTACAGCCCCCTCATGCCATTGTCTGACCAGTGGATCTGCACGGCCACAGACCCACCAGCTCTCGGCCAGTTCTAATTCTTTCCCAAATTATTTCATCCTGCTTTTGCAAGGGGGTTTATTCAGTGATATAGCCCAGGTCTCTGTTTATGCAGTGTGTTTTCTGTTCCCATGGAAGCAGTGAAACTGCAGCCATTGCCTGTGTCCGGCACTTACCAAAGCCTGAGAATAAAGGCAGACTTTGCTGCAGAGGGAAGAGAGCACCTGGATAGAGATGACGACCTGCAGTCATGTTTTATACAGTGCAGCTTTGCCAACACACTAAACTGTGCTGGAAAATAATTTCAAATCATGTTTCTAATAACTGTGGCAGCTGCTGTCTGCCTGACAACTGCAAAGAAAGGTGCTTTCTTCATCTAAAGAAGCTCTACAGATAATACTTCTTTTAGGGGGGCAAGGTTTTGTGTCAAGCTGAGCTCTTAAAAATCAGCTTGGAATCACCAGGGGCACCCACTTATGGCCAAGTTTGAGGGGGTTTTTTTGAAGGGAGAATAAAACTCTCTTCTTAAAACCTTATTCCAGATGAGTCAGAAGAGATCTATACTCCATATCTATGAATTTTTAGTTCCCCAAGTTTAAATTTTTCCATGAACTCAATTGCTTTTGCTGAAGCAAAGCATAAACAGTTTTATGCTTTATGCTAACATGTTTCCATGACACTTTGCTGTTACAGAGATTGCTTGAAGGTAGGTAAAAAAAAGCTGTCAATGTTAGTGCAGATCCTGTAGATATGACTATCTATGTACTATCCTGCACATAGATAACAGGCATTCGTAAGCCATGCGTCACCACATTTTCTTATATTGAAATGGATAAAAGGTGTTTTCTGAATTTTTTACCACAAACACATTTTCCTTCAGAAGATCATATAGATGATATACTCATTTACACAAAAGCCATTTCACACTGTTCTATCAACATTAAGGGAATTTAATAAGGATATAAATGTATGTTATACCCATTTGAAGGCTGCTTATACTTCTAAAGCAATCCAATGAGCTTGTATGTAAACAGGAATCAATCCCATAATTTCTAATAACTAACTGTCAAAAGAGCTGAATGCAACAGTATTGGGGGGACTTGTGTGTTTCCAGGTGTTAATGCATAGATGAATCCCTTAGACCAAAAGTCCTATCATTACACTCAGCGAGGGATTTTTACCTTTTTCCATCAATATTCATGTGCTTGAAAGAGGACACACAGGAACCTAAATGTCAGTCTTCAGAAGCAGAGAAGAAATATTCTTAGTCCAGTATGTTTGTTCAGGTCATAAGGTCCAAATGACTGGAGCCCTCTCTGGATACTGCAAGATGATAGGACATACAGAGCTTCTGCATAGAGTCCGTCAGGTGCTACCCTCTGAGGCTCGGGCAGGTAAGGCGGAAGCTTGGAATGCACTGCTGTCAGGACAGCAAACGTGAAATGATGGAGTGGCATCTTAGCTGTACCTTGGTTACGTACTCTTGAAAAAGTGGTTGTTATAGCTGAGTCTCAACAGAGAACAAGTGAAAGCCCAGAGAGAAGGGTGGGAAATGCATGCTAGCCATGTCCATCCATGCCCATCAGTATTACCTTTAGACTAGTGTGAGGCATATCTGCCACACTCTGGGACCCAGGCATTGATGATCCTTTTCCTCCTCTATTTGACTAGATAAAGGGCAGAAGTTATTGTCAAGGTCTGTCACTGACAAAAAAGTAATTGCTTCACTTCAGCTAAATCATGTATAACCCCTCTCCTAACTCCATCAGTACATTCACAAAATAATGAGAAACAAAACCAGAGAATAAGCACAACTCTTCTCTTACAGCAGTCACAGCTTGTATTGCATCCTTCCCATCCAACACTTATTTACAGTGAGAATTTGTAGAATAGGGACTGGTTACTACCCTGTATTTTACTGTACCTATCACATCTGAACACTTCAGTTGGCCTTTAGGCAGTACAATAATAAAATTTAATTAATAGGAGGGTTTTTGCCAGTTCCTGAAGTTACATCACAATGTGAGCTTCTCAGTTCATTTTACCAGAGAAGCACCCTAACCACCCTACTCTTCCAGAATGCGTGTGAAACAGAGGCAGACAAAGCACTCTTGAGAAATTTTTAATGGCGTGTGCCAATGATTTTCAAGCCAGATACATGATTTCAAAACAAGTGAGGCTGATACAGTAAATGCAACTCTAAGTGGCCATCACTCATTAACCACTCTCCCCAATAATAGTTACATATTTGGCAGTAGCAAAGTCTTGCTACAGCTCCTCAACTCTTGCTGTTTTACTTGGAATAACTTAGCAGCAAGGCTAACAAAAAGGAACTTTTTTTACTTAAAGGCTAGACCACTGATGGGTAGGAACCACTACCAGAAACCCCCACACCACCCAAAATAATAGTCAGGCACAAACCTCCTCTGCTCACAGCTTCTCTACTGGCCACCTCCTGGCCACCTCTGCTGCCTGGAGCCTCCTGACCTCCCTTTCACAGGGGTACTAATCAGCCCCCCGTACCGCTGCATCAGCAGAAACCCTGGAAATCTTTCCTAACAGGGTTAGGACAAGACTATGTGTTGGTATGGCAACACTTGCAACCAGTTGCAGCTCTGAGAAGTCTTTTTTCAATGATTCGGAGTCAGACTAAAAATTTGCCTTCCACATCTACCTGCAGCAATGGAGTACATTTTTGCTTTTACCCTCTTATGAAACTTTTTTTCACTTGTCTGCTCAGTGCAGAGTACAGATTGGCACATCCTCTGTCAGGTAAATGAAAGGAGAACAGCTAGGAAAGGAAAGGGGCTGCTGAGAATCTTCACCTCCATTGCCATAGCACACTGGCTACAGCAGCCAAAATACTAGCAATCATATGAATAAGAACAGCAGGTTATTTCCCATATTCCCCCAAAAGAGGAGGGACAGGAAATAAACGATGACTGCTTGAGTCACACTTCTCTCCTTGAACATTAAAGCTAAACACCACAATGCGAGAACAAGCTTACAAGCATGAGACAACCTTTGCAGACATTATTAATGTGCTACAAAAGAATGAAAATGCTATCTCGTACACAGAACTCCTGCAGGCCTTGTCCAGCATACCTCTCGTTGACATCAACAGGAGCTTGCCTGAGAAAAGACTGCAAACTTTGATCCATAAATAGGATCTCAAAATAACACATTTCACCATGGAAACAATTGTTCAGGTTAATTCTGTTCTCTTTAAGACTGTAGCAGGAACTGCACCAGGTACTTCACAGATTAGAGAAATCACATGCCTCAGTATTGCACATGGGGTTGAAGAGCTCAGTTTTGCTCAGTCCCAGTTACACCACTCTCCCTGACTGGCGCTGGGGCTGGGGTGAGCTGTCATTAGCAATCTGATCTCAGAAAGAGCGCACACGCAAGAGAACATTGGCCATACAGGAATGCTATTCCCAGGGTCATTCTACTCTGTTTCAGGGAAAGAAACAAGATAAAAAACCCCAAACTCCCCAAGGAGCATCCTGCACGCCCTCATGCCTGCAGGGATCCTGTTCGGGCGTCTCAGGCCCGTCCATGTACATTTCCAAACGGCTTGCTGCGGCCAAAGCTTCCCTCGGTCTCAGCGCGCCGCCCCAGTTGCTCTGACGCTCCGCGGAGCGCCGGCGCGAAGGAGTTAAGGCGGACGGGANGGGAGCGGAGCGTCTCGGAGCATTTGCGCAGGGAATGCCGCTTTCCCCGCGGAGAGGGAGCTCGCTTGGGCGCTGTTTCTGCACCGTCTGATGCAAAATCCCTGCGTGATGCTTTGCCTTACTGGCACCAGTGTTGAAGCCCCCCATAAGGAGCAGGCATAAATTAACCTCTTCACTGCAATGTTTTCAAGTGGGAATTATTTCTAAGACTTACTCAGAAAATGAAAGGGTTGCTCAACTAAATCATGCTATGCGCACAGGAACCTCTCAGGAAGAAGACATGTTTCAAGAAGGGCTGGCTTCTAGGCAAATGCTGCTTGCGTTGCTTTGGTAGAATAAAAATCATGTTCCTAAGGGAATGTTTAGGAAAATAGAAGTGTTCTCAAAATGATAAGCAGTGGTATGTTTTTTTTTTTACCAACCCTTGGATTATGTGCTTCCTCGAACAGAGCTAAAAATGTCTGTTTTGAAAATGGAATGAGGTTCTCGGCACATCTTAAAGAGCAAAACCTGGTATGGCTGCTCAGCTGGTAGCAGGTGGAGTTGCAGAGGCGCTCGCAGCTTGGTGTGTCACTTGGAGGCATTTAGCCCCCGTGGAAAGTACAGTCACTTATGTACTTGTGTGACATCCTGCATAGACACAGTTTAAGCTTAAGGAAATAGGTGTGATGTGAATTTATTTAATAGCACAGCAGTAAGAGGGAAGTAAAAAATATTTTATGGATTGAGCAAAGTGTTTCAGGTGACTCCACTCACAGGGAAGTGACTGAGGCAATTTGAGGCACCATGGAACTTGCCTCAAAGAAAGATTGTAAAAATAATGTCAAGAACATAATGATAAAATATGGTGTAAGTTAACTGTAACATGTATGCTAAATAAAAGCATAAAAATACATACAATACTTCATTTATAAAATATTAAAATATAAACATTGGGTGAAATATAAAGCAAAATTAGGTTTTTTTCAGGTGCACTTGAAGGGCTTTGGGGGTTCTCTGGGAGGTATAAGGGGTCAGGTTGAAAAGGAATTTTAGGTAATAGCGGAGCACCTCTGTACCCTGTGCTCCATAGGCACCTGGACGTGGTCAGGAGCTAACCCAGAATAAGCTGCACCAACTGGAAAGCTGGCTGGTCATATGGAAGCATCAGCCACATCCTATCAATGTAATTAGGCCTGCTCAAGAAAAGCCCTTTGATGGAAGGTGCTTGCTCTGCCATGTATCTTACATTAGCTTTGCATAGGAGGGAGAATTCAAGCTTGGAGAAGCACTTAAAAAAAAAAAAAGGGGGAGGTGGGGCTTCCTCGCTCTCTGCTATCTTTGTTGCTTTGGGAATCCAAACAGGAAGGGAGATTGCTGGACCTCAGCTTTGGCATAACTCTAATGCAGGAAACAATGTAGAGATCCTACAAAACACAACAGAACTGTGCTGTTTGGTGGGCTGTGGTTTGGCCTGCAGCAAGATGGGATGAATTACAGAGCAGCAGCACAAAATGTGTGCCTGCTGGTCAAAAGAGTTGTCTTATATAATATTAATAGCATACTCATAGTTCCCCCAGAAGCTCCCTGTAGCAGTTACAGGGAATAAGGCAAAGAATTCTGCAAGCAATGAACTTTGAGCTCTGTGTACAGTTCCCACATGAAGCAGGCAAGTTCTCTATTCTAGTGTGGACTCTTAAGACCTTTGGCAAGTCATTTACAGCTAAATCTAAAAAGAGGTGGAGATCTCAACACCCAGCTGCTCTGAGAAGCAGTCAGAGTTCTCACGTAAGAGAATGGTCTCCTACTTAACTTTTAGGATTTTTATGTTACTCAGTCACCACAGGAGCAGAGCCTAGAGCCTGCGTGAGCCCTTCTCCCCCAGGAGTGAGTTCTAATTATTGACCTGCAGACTTATGGCCCCTCTTGAACTGATAAACATGTAGGTATTCAATGCAAGTGAAAGCAACATGAAGAGAAAAAACTGACTGCAATGCACCTGAACCTAAACATTGATTAGGACACTCTTTGGTGATTTATCAGCCCTCTCCCATTACACAGTAGGAGGATTTGAAACTATTTGCGACATTTTAGTCAAGTACGAAAATCACTTGGGTGACAACAATTCATATGATATTTAGAAAGAAACACTTGCCTTGTGTTACTTGTGTACACCCACCCTGCATTTACCCACACGCGCAATAATTCTAACCAGACTAATGAGAATGTCTTTCTAGAGGTTTGTGGCACAGGCAGATGCCAGCACTTCAACAGCATTGGAAAAAGGACATGATTGCTTAGATTCTTCCCTTGTGATTGGCTCAAGAAGAACCAATGATTGAGTTGTACCTCATAAAGAGGAATGTAATCAAAGATAATTTAACCGCAATTAGACGTTTGCAAGTGTAAGGGATAGAGGAGTCATGCAGTGTGGTTGACTGGCATTACTATGTAATATGGATTTCCTTTGTAAGCAGCAGGTAAGTTTCTAATGAGATCCAACAACAACCAACTACTTAAATCTTACCCAATTTAATTAAAGCTCTCTGAATTTTAAAGCTTTTACTTTCATGAACACTGGTTGAATGGATGGTGGGAAACAGACTTTCAACCTCTTTCCTCTGAATGCTGTCAATTCTTTTAGGTTTTTTTTTCTTCTGCCGCTCATTCACTTTAATTTTCCCTGTCCTATTCATAGCAGACAGTCCCTCCCCACCTTGAATTGCAACAAAAGAAATGCAACACAAATGTGCACCTTCAAACAAGAAAAGTAGGGTTTGCTGTCATCCATCAAGACCTAGGTGGTCTGGGCCAAAGGACGAGCAGATTGTTTGGAAAATACATTACAAAAAAAGCGCTGTTTTTTCTCTCAAACACTAGACAAAAGGAAAGACATGGAAAAAAGGATGTTGGGTCAAGGTGGAAGTCAAAATTCTAAAGCAGTAGGAAAGGGCTGCATTCATGTTATACAAATGAAATGTATTATACAGTAAGAGTGCAAAATTATCTGTAATAACTAATATAATTCAGGCACACAGAACAACTAAAGACAGATTCTCTGCTTTAGAAGGCCATTATCTTTAGAAATAGCAGCAAACAGTTCTGACACTGAGGGCTTTCTGCTACTAACATCCTTAGAAATGTGTTGTGAATGAGACAAACTCCTGTAAATAAATGTGTTTGGTGGCAGCAACTTTCAGAATTGGATAAAATATGATTACATAGAATGTATGCAGGCCAGCTGATGGTTAACTTCAAAAGAAATATGGTTTCAGTCTAATTTAAGAATAATTCAAACGAGCAGATTTTACCAACGACAGAGTTAAATCATAAAACCAATATGCCCCTCTTAAGATCATTGTTATCACTACAGCTATTCTTCATTTCTACACAGGAAAAGCAAAAGGAGAATCAGGGTGGAGCTTTGGAAAACATAGAAATTAAAAGGAAATAAAATAAGAGATGGAGCTTCTGAAAAATGTAGATGGGTCATTCTCTAAAAACACCAGGAGCAAACAAATGAGCATTATGAAATAAATCTTAACACATTTTGTATTACATATTTTCAAGTTTCGTGATTCATAAAATAACTTGATGATTTATCCTATGTATCATAAGAATGTTTTAGAGGCTATTTTAAAACACTGGTAATACTTGTGCCTCTGATCAGCACGCACTCCTGAGAGCTGAATAGTTTTAGATTGCCTTGTGCATTATGCTTACCTGAAGCATGTGGTAATCAGCACTGCCAGGCAGTTTGGCCTGTTTTATTCCTAATTATGTTTGTGGCATTTTAGGGTTCTGTAGACTGCATGGGTTATTTAAGTTTCATTTGCATAGCTGAGAAAGACAAAACTTGCAATGAAAATTCATAGTCTCTCTGGTCTAGTGGGAATTCATTTTCATGGTAAAAAGTCTACATGCATCTGGGAGATACTGAAAATGAGTATTCCAGGAATAAATTTTTTCTTTTTGTTAACTGACTTTCTTTTTAGCATATTCAGAATATATCATAAGTATATTCGCTTATGGAAGAAATATGGAGGTCTCTCATTTTAATACAAATCTGGAAAACTTCCAGAGTTATGTAGTTTCTGTTCCTGGCAGAATGGTCACAATTCAGAGGCAGGACAGACAGATATATTTCTTCTTGGTGAAGGAAAAAGACTGTCTTCACCTTTGCTATCCTACCTCAAAAACTCCTGGTTTAAATCCTGGCTTCACAGAAGTCGCTATGAATTTTGCCTTTGACTTCAGTGGCACTATTGCTTCATCATGTGCCCCATACATGGGAATGCAAAATGCCAAGGTGTTGTCAATCTGAGTAACTTGATGCACTTATTCTCCAGATAAATTGTGTTCCTGTGGTAAAGCCTTCATCTGGTGGTTGCTTAAATTCCAGGGACTAAAATCAGAGACATTTCAGACAATGTCCCTTGTACAGTTAAAATTTTTCCTTACGTTATCTTCTAGACTCTTGTGTATGATGGATGCATACAGATGCAGGTAGCTTCTTTTTCTACATTTTCCAGAGCACAGCCAGGAGTTAATCACAGCAGGATTGTTTGGAAACTCTTCTTTCAGTACTAGAAGACCAGTTACTTTTCTTGTCCCCCAAGGGAGCTGGAATTCTCACCAGCATAACGCACAAATATCTGTTATCATTGTAGGACTCCAGGCTGCAAAATGCAGGAGGTCATCAGCTTCTATTGAAATAAATGCATGTAGAGAATGTTCACTGTGTCTTAGCACCAGATGCCTTATTTTCTTTTTTTTCTAACATACACTGACAGAGCTAGGTTTGAAATGTCAAATGTTTGTACACGTCACTTGATAGCTCGGTGCCCTTTCTCAGTCACATCTGGATTTTATTTCAGCTATTCAGTCATGCAAGACCCAACACATTTAAATTATGCACTTTGTCACCTGCAAGTCATGTATAGGTGTGACTGCAAGAGACACAAAAAGCCAAGTGAGTGCAGTGATTAGAGTAAGAGTAGAGGGTGAGCAGGCTAGTGGGCTAAACCTTTCTTCCTAAGAACAGGATGTTTGGATCTATTGTAAGAGTTAAACTACAGCACTGTGTCTTGGAGGCATGGTGTAGTCACGTTTCTCTCTAAATAGGTTTTCTGTTATGCTTAAATTAGCCTTAGGGAGGAAAAAAAAAACAGCAAAAAAATCCCAACTCTAACAGATAAAATTCTTTCCGTACTGTGGAAGTAGCATAATACTTTACAAATACATTGCTTTTTCTCTCTAAAGAGTCAACCATGTGTGAAGGGAGAGGAAGAAGGAGAAATATGCTTAACAGTCTGCTCATTGAACTGACCTTGTCATGTGGCTGACTCACAGCGGATAGATGTCAGATTTGTTCATAATAGTGTATTAGAGACCAGCATCCCCAAAATTTTGAGGAGCTGTCTGAGGCCTGAGGACACTGCTACACATTCAAAGCAGCTATATAATTCATTGGCCAAGTCATCAGTTACATCTTCCACATTGCTTCTGTGCTTACAGAAGAGCTGTACAGCCTGCATACTACTAGTTTTTAGCAGAAGATGAGCAGAAAAGGGGAACAAAAAGGGAGGTGTCAGGCCTATGCCAAAGCTGTCCAGGGAGAAGAAATGCAAATGCCACATGTTAGATCTCCTTCTGTGTTTGGCTACTTGCTTGGCAAGTGTAGAGTTTGAGTAGTTCATAGTGAAAGAAGGCCCTGTACCATCCTCCTGACCTAATTCCCCAGGAGTAAAAGGACACCAGAATACATTAGAAATTAAAGGAGATTCATTTTGCCAAATGATTACTTCTTTCAAAAGCAGAAAAAAAAATATACCTCTCTGTGATTTTCATCTATAATTGTGAAAAATTAATTGTTACTCTGCAACCAAAATTAATAAAGAACAGCCTATTGTGGAACCTTGTCACTTAAAAGTTCAATTTTAGGAAGAGAATTCAGAAGTGGCAAAACAACATGGGAGTAAGCCACTGGAAAAGGGTTGGCACCCACAGATTTTTCTTTTTATATGCATATTTATGGAAACCAGTGTGTTTTAGAGAGTAGAATGGATTGTAGTATTGTGTAGGGATAGGCAGCTTTGTCCCCTAGAGACAGTTTTTGAGGAAACTTCTAGTTGAAGTTTGGTCACATTGACCTGAAAACAACTGCCTTTTTTTGAAGTGTTGCTGTTCTTGATTTACCATAACGTTGCAATAGGAGCATAAAAGAAGCTTCATAATCAACAGTACGTGCAATATCCTAAATCATTGTTTGTAGCTATTAATTGATTATAACTAATCATTGATTTAATAATCATAATTAACTGTAATCATAATTAATATAATGAATCATCAATTACATTTGAAGTCACACTGAAAAGAAATGCACTAATGTTTTTTTGTGTTGTAAAATTTCTGTCTAAGGATTTGCTTTCTATTTAAACACTTCTACTTAATTAAATTGAAATATTTTAAAAGTATTTTTACATTATTCCTGTCTCAGAATATTTTTGTTAAACAATTTTTATTTTGTTGGTTTCTGCCTGTGTAGTTGCTGCTTCACATACATTTATGAAAAAATAAAAAAAGAAATAAGCAATTTTAGGATTATCATGCATTCAGCATGACTTTGAGATTTCTAAAATAACTAGGAATTTTATGACTGATGTATCACCTCTATTTTTAGTTTTACACATACTGAGAGCTTTTCTATTAAGATTTGGCAAAAGATCAAGAGGTTTGAGGAGTTGCATGAAGATATCTTGTATTTCTAAAGCTAGACTCTAATGGGCAGTCACTGAACAATTCAATTAAACTCTAAAATCAATGCTGGAAATAAGGATAACTTAATTTTCCAAAATGGTTATGATAATAGATTTCAGTAACACCTGGGATTTGAAATTAAATCCAATAGCATTAAATCTAGGAGAAGACAGACAATCATATCATGTCTCTGCATTTAGTTCCACAAAACTTGGACAATGGTGAGGTAAAAATCCTTTAGAGAAGACATCAGTTCCTTACAGCTTTGGGCCAGATGAAACTTGCATCCAAAAGAAGGACAAGAAGCAGCAGAAACTTGAGTTCAGAGAGAAAAGCAAAAATCCTTTATACAGATGCAAACTTTAGATTTCTGAAAAGCCTGAATGCCTTCTCTTACAAGCCTGAGGCATTTAAGAATTATTTAGAACATAAAAATTTCTACAAACCTGACTTTTAGGTCAAGCAAGTCCTCTGTTCCACAGCCATCCTGTGCTTAGTACCATCTCTCAAAAGTCCTTGTGACAGCCCAGACATGCAATGCATTTGCAATGCATTTGAGCTTGTGTTTGGTCTTAATCCCAACCCTGCACAGCAATCTCACTGAGGGTGAAGGTACAGCACCAGTGTAGCTAAGCAGGAGCCATGGTGAGTAGCCCATGGGTTCTCAAAAACAAGAGAAAACAACAGAATTTGGGCTGATAGAACTTCTTCTTCCTGACCTATTTCTGGAAGGTATTCAGTCGTAGTCATGACCTCAGTATTCATTCCTGTCAGGATAAAAGAGACCTGTCCTCCTTCCATTCGCTCTTCCTGCCTTTTGTGAATCTCACAGCAAAGTACAACAGGACAACAGCCAGGGCAACTGAAAGCTGCAGTCGCTGTTAGCAGTTGGCTTAGAATAGAAATACCTTGTCTCCTTCAACCCACCACAGCCCTCTTTTTTATCTCATCCATCTGTTGTGACTTGTCATTTAGACCATGATTTCTTTGGCACAAGGACTGACATTTATGATACATTTTAATAGAATCTTCCACAATGCCACAGCCTTGCAGTGCTAATACAACATAGGTATCAAATAGACTATCTTTCTTCCAAGCACTCAGGTGGTATTTTTTCCATGACGAGGAACCAATGGCATCCATTAGCTATCTCTTTGAGGCAATCCTGTTTATTTACTTGATTACTTACAATGATTCCCTGATTCCCAGAAAACAACAGAAACACCAGAAGGCAGCTCCCTTACTGCCTTGCAAGAAGGAAGTCCTTGCTTGCTGTGGAAGGGTTGTAGAACAACCTTAGGATTTAAGAATTTCTTGGCCATCCAAGTCTAAAAATTGTTTACAAAATATAAAAGATCCAAATACTGTATCAGGCATCCCTTAACCCTTTTTGACTGGTGGGCTAGTCATATTATCTTTATTCTGCATCTGGCTAATCATGTCTTGACTTCTCTGAAAGCTGCATACATACTGCTTCTGTCTTTTCTGCCTATCTTATACAGGTAGGTAGAACTATTCAATTCCCCAGTCTCAAGGAAAATCACTCAAGTCATTCTGGTCAGCACACTGAGCAGTGGCTTCAATATTCAACTATAATTACAAGAGAGGCATTTCATTCTTTTCCCCACTTAGTCTGACTGAAATACAGCCCAGGCTAGTCAGTTTTGTAATCCACATTTAAAGAGTGTCTGCTGGTGGCCACCAGCACAGCCTAATACAACACCACTACAGGATGTGGATATGAGCTTACAGTAAGAGGTAATGCCTGTGGTGCATTTTAGCAAAGCAGAGGTCATATAACTGCAACGTACAAAACAGATTCAGACATTTGACTATGTGACTCTCCATGGTTGCACTCTCATAATACCTATGAATTTTAAGATGTTACTCTCCTGAAGATAAATACGGACTCTTTGCTTAGTTAAGTGCTGGCAAATATAAGTTGGTTATAGAACTAGATATATAACTACCAGTGTACAGTTTTAGAGAAAGGGGATTTATAGAAGCTACTAATTCCCAGAGAGTTTTGAATTATGTATGTGTCCAGTTGAAAATTCTTTCAAGGTAAGGGAAAAACTGGAGGGGGGTGGGTGATGTGTGCTTATTTGTTGCTTTTATTTTGGTGTGAGCCTCACTGTCTCCATGCTGTCATTTAAGAAACCATCAATATCTGATTGTTACTGACTTGCCTGTAACACTTGCAGAGAGAATGTGGTTTTAGTGGAGCTTTCATTATTTGGAAATTCTCCAAGGGGAGTGAGCACCTTGAATTAGAAATTTAGGGCTCTGCAGACATCCTGTGGAATAGTAAAGTTACAGGTCCTACATTTTAACTCAAGAGCAAGCAGTCAGTGTTTCCTTCAGAAAAAACCCAGTGTGTGTCTGGTGGAGGGCCAGAGACAAAAGTCAGTGCCCAACATGCAGAGTTATCCAAAGGATAACCTTGTGCTCTTCAGGGTGCCATCCACTCTAATAAGATTGTCCTATTAAGGCTTGGCCTCCCACTGCCCCATTTGCAAGACCTCTGCTGTCACACCAGACCTGTATTCCTGCATTACAGAGGGTGCAATGTGGAGGAGTTACAGGTATAGGCTAAGAGATGGGGCCTATGCTGGTACTGGAGACCTCAAGTCTATAAACACCTCACCCAGTGGTCACATAAAGAAATGCAGAACTGCAGCTGGCAAAACCGATTTTAGGGATAACAAAGAGTACAAAAACCAAGCATCCAACATATGTAAGCCATGCCATATATAGTAAATTGGGATATAATGTGATGAAGAGACAGACTGAAAGAGAAAGAGCAAGGTGTAAAAGCACATTATCAAACATAAAAATGAACCCAGATGATTCCTAGGGTGAGGAAGAATAACCATCAACATCATACTGCTCCTGACAAAGGATTTGGGATGCACTACACTAAAGGCATAAATTTATACAGTCAGTTTATACAGAATAACTACTTGTTACTAGATATAGATATAAAAATCATGCAGAGTTATACCATACAAAGATTTGTGAAAGTAAAACAAATAAGGCATAGCCTAATTTCTAAGGTCATTAGAAAACTGCTGTTACAATTAAACCAAATAAAAACAAAGTTCCAAGCACATCAAGACAAGTACAGACAAAGCATGTTTGACAAGCCCCAGTCCTGAGTGCTTGCAAACTCAGTACAAAATCTGTGGCTAGTTAGTAGCAATGACAATACTGTATTTCATGGGTATAGCTCTACAGGTTCCTCTCTTCATGCATTTGAAGCCATGGAGAACTAATCATAGGGAAATTTAACAGAAGCATTTCCATCTACCTAGAGGTGTCCCAGCAAGTTTGGGCCTGGTGGTTAAAGGGTAGCCAACTTGTGGTTTTTGGGCAGGACCAGCATGGCTTCTATGCATAGGCTATATCATATGACCAGTAACAAATTGTGCCGGCACTGTGGGTCCTGGGTAATCTTAATCCACAAGTAAATCAGGAGCACCCCAAAACTGCCCCAGGAGCAATCACAGCATGTCCCACAGAAGAGTGATGGGCATCCTGAAGAACTGTGATCTCCTACCTCTGAATTCTCACAGCCATCTCTTCTTTCTTTTCTCTGCAATATGTGATACATGTCTTATGGCTCTTGGCCAGAAGGAAGATTTTTTTACATATCACATCAGTTCAGAGAAGTTGTTGTGCTACTGAATGCTCTTTTGGTTTGCCCTGCACTATGTCACAAACAGGAGGTTTTCACCTTTTATTTTTCTTCTTACAAGATCTCTAGATATTTGCAGTCTTGTTGAGCTCTGGGGAATAAAGATCATCTTTTCTCATGCTTGGACAATTCCTAGCTCAATACAGCAAAGTCTTTTAAAATATTAATAACATTATTATTAATAGCAAAGTCCTATGGCTTAATAAAAGTTTGTAACTTACAGTTAAAGAAAATAGCAGGAGGAAAAAGGAAATAAATAAACCCCAAATCAAACCTTTTCACCAGTTACATTGATGATGGTCCTGACTTTAAGATAAAAAGAGTTTGACCACTTGGGTCAAACTCTACATTTACAAGTCTGAATTACAAGCTAAACAGGGATCTTTCTCCATTAGCCAACCAAGGAAGTAAGAGTATAAAGACTTAATCGTCAAGATACGTGAATTGAGGTTGGGGGGGTTTATTATTCTAATTAGGAACAGGAAAATTCCTATTCCATTTTGTAATTAAAACAATATACAGTCTACCATCTAATTATATTTGACATTTTCAAGGTGTTGGGAGCTGAAGTCTATAATTACAGAACTACTGCTGCCTTAAGCAGAATGCTCCATAAATATTCATATATTAAATAGCCAGTTATACTGTTTAGAAAATTTTAGAAACATTTGCTTTTTTTTTTTGAAGAAACATTAGACTTTTAGAAGACACATTTTATATTTGTATTTTAAAAAAGATAGGAAGAAAAATGTTCTGTGGGATCTGACATACTGTATATAGCAAATTGACTGTAAACCTATTCATTAGTATCGTAAGCAGTTATGTTGGAGATTCTTAGTCCTTTAGAATTACTTCTTTTCTTCTAGCAGAATGGATAATTACAGTCAGAAATAATATGGGGGTCCTGTAGTGATGTCACAAGACAGTAAAATGCAATTCTTATGATTACTTGATTTTGTAATTAACAATAAAATTATAGCTTACATACAGTACTTTAAAAAAAAGTTATCCACATCTTTTATTTTAGTGTCTCACAACAGAATATCAGTTCATATCACCTATTTTTGATAGTCTGATATTGCCATTTAAAAAAGTTGCCTGCCTAAGAATACCATAAGTAGAGCTGGAATTGAGGGTAATGCAGAGCCTGTTGTTCAAGGAATGGCTTTCCTTTTTTTGACATGAGAGAAATGGAAAAATACACAATGAAGATGAAACTCTGAGTGTGAGGTGTTCCATGAGTCTGCCAGCTCTTTGTTTCCATTCTAGGAAATTAACCTTTGGGGACATCTAGATAAAAGGGCATAATTTCTGAAAAGAAGGGCAATAAGCACTTGGCCTATTTTGTCCATTTAGCTCATTGGAATAGGCTTGTGTCCTGTTATAAGATGCTTTGGCCCATGGGACCTAGACCCTGGCTAAGTCATTAGGTATGATTTTTTTTTTTTTTT
>VXBL01004710.1:223311-264390 GCA_013400195.1 Aramus guarauna | reverse complement strand
TTTTTTTTTTTTTAGTTAATAATAAAAGACATTGCAGATATTGCAAGAGTTAAATGCTGTGCAGAAGTGAAATTGCAATATGTGTGAGCTCAGATGCTGTGCAGAATTTCAGTGTCCCAGCAAGACCAGCAGAGACTTGGTGCAAGCTCCCTGCACACCAGGGTACTGTGCACTGTGCCAGTCTTCTGGTCCATAGGCCCCTCATCCTAAACAGCTCCACCATCTCTGTGCAGACAGGTGTGGAGAGAAGTGCACCCAGTTCCACAACAATCTTAATTATTCCCAGAGTTTGAAGACTTTAGGGAAGTCCTTTTTCATCCCTGCACATCTCTATAATGACTAGAAACAGTCTAGCCGATGTTGACTAATCACGTGTGCTTGCATTATAGTCAATCAGGGACTGCATCCAGCAGGAAGTAAGAAGTAGTATTATATAATGCATCCAGCTACGGAATTGGACTTCTTTCTGTGATGGGCAGGAAGCAGGACTCAATTTAATAACATTGTATATAATTAATTAATATATATTATATGTGAGATTATATAGTAGTTATGTATTTACATAATATGTATTACACATTGTGTATGTCATGCTATACATAATATGTATGTGTAATATAGTATGTGACTGCAAATATACATATGTGTTTGGGTTATAAATATATATATACACACACACTACTTACTGCAGCAAACTTACTACATGCCTGGTGTTATTTTTGTAATGCTCATAGCACTTATGGATGCCAGTGCGCGTTCCCTCCCTTTCTGTACAAACACAGCCTCCAAACTATGCAACATTTCAGTGCAATGAACTTGAACACAGATAGCCAGACAGGCAAAATTCTTCCATTCTCTACATTCTGCAAATTTTGCTTATAACAATTCAAAGATACAACTCACCTTCTTCAAATCTGTCCTTCAGCACATCAAAGATAAGATGTTCTTTTCAAACAAAACTAAGTCACATTAAAAAATGTTTCAGTGAAATTTAGCTAGAATCCTCCTTCTTTAAGCACCCAGAACTATATTTTATGCACAAAAAGTCTGCATTTTAAAAGCCCAATGTTTAAAAATGTGAAAATGGCCAGTGAATGCAAGAAACCATTGTCCCTCTGCCATACAGAGCAGGTTTTATTCATCCTTTTTCCAATATACATATTTATCAAATTTTACATCTGCTTTTTTATTCCATTGTAGAATGGGATAAATGACATTGATTTTAATCAATCCATTATTTTTGTAAATCTGTACTGAACATTGCAAGAATAATATAAGCTAAATATGCCTGAAAATATATTAGAACAATCCCTATTTCTCATAATGTGAGGTGCTTGATGTAAAAAAGGAGGGTTTTTTTCTCAAGAATGTGATACAGCCTTATCAGATTTTTATGATTTTTATCTAAGTAGATCTATTTTGCAGTCACAAGCTTTTACTTTTCAGCTGCAGCTAGCAATGAGGAAAAGTTAAAGTGATAGCCATTGCGAAAAGAAAAAAGGAAGCAGATAGGCAGTTCACATCATATTATCCATATGTACCTTCATTGCAGTGGAGACACAGGGAGGGAGTCATTCACCTTGGTGGAGGAGCAGGCAGTTGTTCTAATGTTGCCTTGTTCAGTGAGGACTCTGGGAAATAACAAACAAAAAATGTTTTTAAACATTTAGTAAGAGGATACAGAGAATAATCACATGCTGCTGGTCACCTCTGAATGCCCTGATGCCCACCCTGGGGGCAGGGCTGCCCTCTCTGTTCACTTATAAATCGATGGCTTCAAAATGCCTTTTTGCTATTTCTTCTCTTGAAGGACTTCCTTCCACAGAGGCTTACTGGTCAAATCCATGCTTTCAGGAGCTGGTGGCAAGCTGGGGTGAATTTATCCCCAGAGGAGCCAACTTCACTCTTAATAAATTACTGGAAGTAATTGCAAAGGGTAAAATCACTAACTAGCTAGAGAATAAAAGAATCGTGAACTGTAGTCATCATGGTTCTACACAGACTGAGTCTTGCTGAAGTTAATTGCTTTTTTGATAGAATTACAAAATGATGTGCGAAGGCAGAACACTGTATTATCACATATTTAGATTCTAGGGAAGCACTGGACATTGTTTTTCGTTAACTGTTACTTTGAAACTTAATGAAAACTGGCTTTGATATAAACAGTCATACACATGACAGAGTTGCTAAAGGACCAAAAAGGGTAATGATGAACAGCAGGATGCTGAGGACCCACATGAGAGACTGCAGTCCTGGTACTTCCTTTTCAGAAAAACCCAAAACCAAAACAAACAAACAAACAAACAACCTTAAAAAAAAATCAAAGTTTATCTATTAATGAGTCATAGATGAAAAGGCTAAATTATGTGGGCTGAAGATTGGATTGGGTGATTTGACTAGCTTGGTAGACAACAGGGTTATTTGATGTCAACTGAATAGTATCGTATCTCTAGAGAATTAATTATTTAAAGATGGTAAAATGGATATGACAAGGAGCAGTGAGATGTAAATAGCAAATATCACAGACATTTATTAACAGACTGTGTTGTCTTTGCAAAAGCATTGCTATTCCATTTCCAAACAGTAATTTGTTGCTTTCTTCTCTTCTAGTTGCCCATATTGGCATCTTCTGTTGTTAGCCTCTATTTTCTTGAACTCACTGATGTCTTCAAGCCAGTTCACTCTGGATTTAATTGCTATGACAAGAGTCTGAGTATGCCATACATTGAACCTACACAAGAGTCTGTTCCCTTCTTGATGTTGCTTAGTCTGGTTTTTGCAGGACCATCAATTACGGTAAGTTTGAGGTGCCACTGTCACTTATTACAGCTTTTGAACAGAGTTTCAGTTGGTATAAAGAAAATAGCTCCTTAGGTTTCAGTTAGGCTGCAGAGTGTCATCCAAACTAATTACCTTAGGATTTTGAATTCATCTTTTATTCTTCAATAACAGAAGGAGACACATTCCTTAAAACATTCCCCTTAGCACTTCATCTACTCACACTATCCTGATTGTCAGAATTAATATTAAGAAACAGCATCTACAGTTGGGTGAGAATAGCTTGAATCACTCTGTTGTGCTGTACAAATATTTGAACTTTTACAGACAGGACATCTCCATACTCTGAGATACACCAAAAGTTCAAGATCTTGTTGGAAATGGAAGCCTTTAATTTACAGCACTGAACATGCCACTTTTGTTAGAACTAGTTTTATTCAGTGAGAAGGTCTATCAGCTGTGTCAGTGAAATCAATTACACTTTCCTAAATAGCACTGGGACTCCTTTAAATTGCAAGTTAGTTGTTAAGAGCAGGCAAAAACAGGATGGTTTAATCATTCACCCAAAGGGAGAAGATGATTTCAGCAGAACAGGAATGTCCTGTCAGAATATGAGCAGTTTGGTCACTATTTTACAGAAAAAAAAATACAAATATTCTGATACAGGTGAGTATTGTCCCTGCTGGAATTGCAGTGTCAAATAAAAATGAAATCTAAAGACTTTACCTCTCTCTATATAGAGGGAACTCATGGTGTCTGATTTTAGGCAGTTCAGATAAGACCCTTATTCTCACACCACTCTTGTGTGGCAAATGGAGAAATTCACCTTAACTGGGTGATCCTATGCACCTAAAAAGCTGAGTCAACCTTCTGAAAGGGTCTGTTCTCTCCCCTGACAGCAATGACTGCACATCTTGGTTAGGCACTTCTCTAAGGCCAGCTGCAAATGTGTCTCTGCTGCCAGCTCTGCTGAATTCCCTTAAATTCAACCATTTCATTCCTTTTATAATACTAGCCAATTTGCAATTCCAAAATCTGTAAAATGTGATGCCCATATAAAAATCATCAAGTGCTGTTCTCTCTTTGCTTTCCAGGATGTTTTTTCTTTATTTGTCTTTTTTTTTTTTTTTTTTTTTAAAGATCTTTAGTGTTCCTGGTACAGATACTTGCAGCAAACACCAAATACTGTGATAAAAACAAAACTTGTTGGTATTGCAGTTTGGCTGGTTTTCTTAAGTTTAGCCAGTGTTTCTGAAAACAAAGTGGACTTCCCTGAAACAACCATAGAAAGAATCTATATAGGCTCACTTGGGCCACAGTAGCAGAGTAAAAGCTGATTTTGCTTCAGAGAGTTTATGTCAAGCCTAGGTACTATCAAACACCTTCAATGGAGATGAAAGATACCCACTTCATTACAGAATGTTTATTAAGGGCTTTGATTACAGCTAAATTATTTCAGCATTGCATGAAATCTTGCAATAGAAAATATTATTTCTTGAATCATTCTCCTACCGGCAGTACAGACAACCAACCAAAACCATGCCATACGAGGAACTCAAACCCACACTTAAGCAAAAGGTTGATTCAGCTTTCAGAAGGTATAGTTCATTTGTATTAGTGTGAGCATGAATGTGAAGCTTGTATTAGTTGGAGAATGGGCTCTTATAGGGCAAAATACACAACATCTTTTAATAAAAGGCACTGAAGATGGTGTAGAGCATCAGCTCTTTATTATTCAATTCCACTTCTGAAGTAAAAAACTAGGTTGGGATTTTTTTGTCCAATTCTTCCCTTTTTCCTTGGAAAAGCAGGCCAATAAATCTCCATGCAAAAAAGATTACAATTGTGCCATTGTCATCAAGGTCATCAAGACTCAATAAAATACAGGTGTGATTAAGCCACATTTTAAATATTACCAAAGAGTATAAATATGAAAAAAAAAAAAAGGAGGGAGGGAGGGGGGGGAAGACAAGCAAATTCCAGTCTTGATACCTCCTTAAAGCCTTATATAAATATTAGAATAGGACTTAAATTTTTTCTGTATTATTTTTGTTGATATACTCAAGTTTTCCCAAGACTAGAGTACATATTAGATCTATTCACTTTACAGTAATTTTTTAATAAGAAATCTAGCATTTTGTAATTTATTTTCCCAAGCTATCATTACAGAATGATCTGTGTGGATTTGGGGCTTTATGGTTTTGGTTTTCTCTTTGGGTTTTTTTTTGCTCATTATTAGTGTGCAGCAACTGCTTTTAACCAGGTCTGTTCTATAGCCTTGAAGTGCTACAGAAAATTACTGCTTGTATTATTGCCGTATGTCTTAGAGCATATATGAAATTTCCTATACGTATTCATAAAGCACAGGAGATTTCAATGTGGACTTGCATGAAATTACCAACATGGATATTTTATATCTGGAATATAGATATACATGAACTGCAACATGACTTCCATTTGCTTCAAATGGCTCTGAATCTGATCCTTTGACATATTTGCTCTCTAGTTATTCATTCAAAAATGTTAGGACCACTTATTTAATCACATCAATGTAGGTTCAAACCCTTATCAGCCACTGACTAAAAACCTCCGTAAAGGTAAAAATGTACTTTTCTAACAGAGATCACCAGGAGATTAGATCACATTGATTTGGGAAATCAATTTACAAGGATAGAAATTCACTGCTGGCAGTTTCAGTCCTACTCTCTCCTCTACTGTGGGAGTTTGTTTCCTTGGAAATACCAGCCTCTGGATTTTCCTTGACTTGCTGTTGCCCAATTTTCTCCTCTATCACACAAGTTAATTCATCTCTCTGGTATTTTTCCCTGTGCCAGACATTCCCTAGAGCTTGGCTAAAAACTATTAGAGTTTCTCTGTTTTTTAAGTTTTTAATTCTACTGATTCTCTGGGAAAAGTTTCAGCTGTAAATTGATCAAATGGAGACAGATAGTAGTGACCATAGTTCTCATCTAATTAAAATTCCTTAAATAACCCTTACCACTGACTTTTCCATGAAATGAGATGACCTTTGCTACTTCAATTTTCTCTGGCAAAGAAAAGAAACCAACTTATTGAACCTTTAGCTAAAAAAGAGTTAGACTAAGCTTGTCCATTGTATCTCCCTTCTCCTAGATTGAGGGGTTTTAGCAGGCACAAACTTCACTGGTAATTACAGCAGATTCAGCATAATTCAGATGCTTTCACATCTCATTGCATTGTAAGCTTTGTGCATTGCACACTTAGTTTTCAATGCATCTGTGGAAAGGCAAGGTGAATCTCCTCTTAGTGGTGAAAACTGCCTCATTAATTGCAATATTTCAACTCAACCCTTATTCTGAAATCTGTTCAAGCCCTATACAGATTTTCAAGCTGCTGCACTACTTAACAGGGAAAATAATCAAACCTGAGACTACAAATGTATAAATGCACCTAGATTTTCCAGCAAGTAACACTATTTTTCATTTATATTCTTCTCTTTATTCTAAACTCTTGCTAGGGCTTCAGTCATAATCTGTTTTCCATACTGTGTTCAGAGGGACCATAATGACAGAACTTTTTCTACTGCTATAGATCTAGTTAAAACCCAAGCCAAATTAAACAAATACAGAAGAGCAGGCTGCCACATAATTAGAAGCTGCTAGGGATTGCTAGGCTTGAGGCCAAGACTGAGTACTAAAACCACCTCAGGAGCACTAAGACATTGCAGTGGCTCTGGATTATTTTAGAGGTGAGATTTTCTAATTATTAGTTTTTATTGTAGAAACATCAAATTTCAGCTGTGGATCAAGACCCCAGTTCCACTGAGCAGGGTATACTGTATGCCACTTTCAGTGCCGCCTTCTTGCCTGCCCTCACTCAGGCTAAGTTGTATTACTGAACGTTTACATTATTGATACAAATCTTTTAAAGGTGAGTACATGTCAGTGGATGGCATTGGTTGTGGTATAGTTGTATTTCAGCCCTTTAAATTCAATCAGTGTCTTCTGGGTAACTGCTACATTTAATTTAACAGCTCCTTTGTCATTGCAGATAATGATAGGAGAAGGAATTCTCTACTGTTGCCTGTCCAAACGAAGAAATGGGATTGGAACAGAGGCCAATATTAATGCAGGAGGATGCAACTTCAATTCTTTTCTTAGAAGAGCTGTCAGATTTGTTGGTGGGTCTCAAATGCTAGTCACAATGAAGATCTTTCTGTATACATTCAATTTTCATCATGCAGGTTTCCTCTGAAACAATCTTTCAGAACAGTGCAGGGCTGTCACTGGCATAGATCTTTTTCTACCAGAAAATGCGAGAAGAAACTGTCAAATGGAGCGACAGAGCAGCCCTGTACTCAGTAATGCAGCATCAACACACTCAGTTTTCCCTTTCCCCTCCTGTACTATTGTCAGTGTTTCTAAAAGAATAATTTGTTTTTCCTTCTCTGCCCACCTTGAGCTGGCTTCCTTGCAGTGGTTTCAGTGTATAGTTTCCTCCACCTACCTTCAGTGGATCATAAGGATTCAACCCACCTGACACAGTATTCAGCATGACAGTAAAAATTTGTCAGAAACTGTCAGTAGATTTGACATTCTTTTTCTGGGATGTGTTTATCTACCTCTTGAAAAGGCACTAGAATCTGGCAACCTAATGAGAGGAACATGTTGAATTGTTTTATTTTATTTTGTTTTAATTGTCATTTATGAAAACTGAACTTGAAAAGGCAACTGGACTCTGTTTCCCTTTTTACAGTTAATTTCCTCTACCAATGAGTAGCTAAAGGAAAGGTTTTTCTCTGTTCCACAAATCTTTCATTAGAGAGGGCAGCCTAGGCAAAGACAACCTGCAGGACAGTAGGCTGAAAACCTGGTCAGAGGACTATATGCTAGGTTTCCGTAGTCTGGCAAGCAGGGTGGTAATGACAGGAGAGGCTATACACTCTATGACCAGTAAAGCATCCTCTTAAGAGCAGCAGTGAGGAAGTGAGCAGAGGGGATGGTAGGTTACAACATCAACAAGGAGGACTGTAAAGCTGCTCTCCACTTCTCCTGTATGGCATCCCATTCCATCAACATAAAAGACAAGCTCAAAGATGCATGAATTTCATTCTTGATTCATACTCTATATTTGTAGTTTCTTTCATATTTTAATGACCTTAGCATTATTTCAATTTTAAGATGAAAAATAAATTTATTTATATGAATACAAGTAGGGAATTAGAGATAAACCTTTAGGGGAAAAGCAGTTGAAAATGCTCAGTAAAACAACTGCATTTCCTTCAACTGCCTTGTGAATTTGGCATTATTAACCAGACAAAAACATTGATGAATTACCAAAAAAGACTTAAATACTTGGACTGGTGGCAAGGACTTGGTACTCAAGAAATATCAGAGGTGTGAAGGTAGTCACTGTTAGTTACTGTCAGCTAATGAGTCCCTGGTAGTGAAAAAAGAACAGGTCCTCCAAGCAGCTATGTTATTAAAAGTGTGTATCCCAGTGGGCAAGTCCAAGGACTGAATGAGCACATATGCTTTCCTCACATAGATGGCTGTCCTTTAGTCAGTTCAGAAAACTGCTTTCCAGATTGAAGCAGCTTCAGTGTAGTTCACCTTTATGAAAAGATGTTGGAGGACATCAAGCCATCAAAATGAAATGCTAAGTATCAACAGGAAGAAAACAAGCATAAATAATCTTAACTTTTTACATTAAAGAATTCAACTTTGCAATAAGCTTTGATAAAAAAATACATCTCGTACTTCAGTTAAATTCTCTCAAGTCCAATGACAAGAGCCACCAGAATTCCATTTAATGTATTTTGTCACAGTGAATTAATCTAATTTATGCATAAAGTTAACAAGCTCTATTGATTTCTTTTCTAGGCGTTCATGTGTTTGGTCTTTGTTCTACTGCTCTTGTTACTGATATTATACAGCTATCAACAGGATATCAGGCACCATATTTCCTGACCGTTTGCAAGCCTAACTATACATCGTTAAATGTATCCTGCTCAGAGAATTCATACGTTGTGGAAGATATTTGCTCAGGAGCTGATCTCAATATTATCAATGCTGGAAGGTTAGTTCTAGCCTTCATTGCGTACATTTAAGTATTCATTTTATTTTTTATTTTCTGTCTCACTTTCAAGATTTTGTTTTCTACTTAAAGTCTGAATGAGTTTTGTCAGTTTTTTATAACAAAGGTGAAAGCATAAGTGTCTCTTTAGTGATGTTCAGTTTTCTGCACAAAGATATTAGGCCAACAGTGGGCTTTGGAAGACTGTCAGATTCTGAAGCACAGTTGTGAATAGTTAGTTATTTTCCCTTCTTCAAAGGAGACAATTTCTTATACAATTACTAATACATATAACTGCTGCTGCTTTTCCGAGTGGGATCTGGGTAACTTCCCCATAACAGGCAGGGGAAGGAATCACCCAAGTACTTTATCTGAGACTTCTGTATAATGTACATTATTGTTCTGGCATTTTGGTCTTAATTTGTGAGGCTTCAGTTTAGGATTTGTTGAGGAGTTTGTTTTCTGTTTCTCTAGTTGATTAAGTTTTTTATATTGACAGCATTGAAAAAATCCCTTTATTAGAGGAAAGACCACAACAGTGCAAATCTGCGTATTCACATAACATGTGCCTCTTCTTTCGTGGTATTTCTAACTGGTGGTTTATCCTCCTTGATCATTTAGTCTTTAGCCTCCCTACTTAGATAGCCAGGAGAGAAATTAATATTGTTTATAATAGCGGGTTTTGGACATGCATATGAGTCAAGTTGAAATATAACCTAGACTATATATATTATTTTAAACAAGCTTGATATGATAAAATAGTGATAATTCAATTACTGATGACAGGTCATAGATTTAAACAAGGAATCTGAAGGTTTAAGTCAGTAAGTTGTACTGTTCCAATACATCTGCTACTCATTAGTTCAAGCACTTCATTAATATGAAGTGTCTTGAACATATGCACCCCACTACTGTAATCATGAAGCTCTTCACTGAATACAATAGTAGTCTTCCATATCTTTTCCACAGCAAGTTAACCTTTCTTGCCTGTTAGTTATTGAATGTTTTGCAGTCTTTCAAAATTTTGGTGCTTTTTAAAATCTGCTCTCCAAAAAAGTTACAGCAAAATAATAGAATGCTTGAAATGACTACAATTTCTGTCCAAGCTGCATGATTTCTCTGTGTACTTGATCAGCAGACAGGAAGCTGTGTTACTTCTGTCACATCCACTTCACTAAAGTTTTGCACTCCTTTCATGTTCTGTATGCAGCCCGAGACGCTAGCTTCTGTTTTAACTTGATGCCTCGTGGCATTACATTTTTGTTGCATGAATATTATGAACATTTTCTGTCTATATATTAATGCACCTCTCCCCCAGTTTGTTTGTTTTTCCATTTATTTCAATGGTGAACACCCTGGGGAGCCATGAAATCATTCACTTTGTAAGTATCTTCCAGCAAATCTCATAATCTGTCGCCTTTCACTGGGACAAACAGTTTCACTGATGTTTAAAGATCCTCGATTATTTGATCTTAAATACATCTAGTGGACTAAGACTCATAATTAGCATTGATTATTTCGCAGTATCTTTTCAATTTATATGTCTGGGCGTGATCTGGAGCTGGAATGAAGGATTGTAGCTCTCTTTGGCCCAAATAATTTGATGAAAGGCATAACCAGAATTACTATATCAGCTTTCACCTCTCTGTCTCTTTTCCCATAACCATTTGCTGTTACTGGGATACTGCCATTGAAGCCTGATGCTTCCAAGTAGTGTCTCACACCTACATGGTGTCCCAGGGAAATCAGTGTCGCTTTACATGTGAGCAGGCAGAAAAATTTTCATGATTACATCTCATTCATTTTATTATTATCTCAAATGTGATGGCTACTGCTGTGAATTGACTGCCTGTAGCCATTCCCAAAATGCTGATCACTCCTAAGTTTAAATATTATCACTTCCAAAACACAGCAAAATTAGTTGTAACACATTAAGACTAAACAATCAGGTTTTGTGTGTTTCTGTTTCTTTAGGAAGATGACCATATATTGATATCTCGAATTTATTCATATCATAGAGGATACATTTGGTGATCCATAATATTCTGGCACCACCCTCAGTTTCTCCTTTATTCAATTTTATTGCCTTTTTCCTTTATTAAATTGTTGCTTCCTTATGCCTGTCTCAACTTTACCAAAGCAATCAGCAGTTGCTACTGGTTCAAAATTTCCTTCAGTCATCTACTATAGGGGTTATACCATAACTTTTCCAGCCCAGGAGGTTAAATTGACTTCAATAATTTCAGCTTGTAAGGGACTCGTTCTTCTGAGATTGCTAATGGCCTTCATTTTTTATTTGTACCTCCCAGAAACTTTGGCTCCAGAAATTTGCCTCTAGACTCCCCAATGAAAAGTATAGAGAAGAACACGTACTTATCCAGCTGATTATATAAAATAATTTTCTGCAACATCCCCAAATATCCAGTGGTTTTCTTTGTTCATCTTTTTCTCTATTTATTTTCAAAGAGTCTTTTCAGTCATTTCTATTCAGATCTCCAGTGAGTTCTCTATCCTCATTTCTGATGTTCTGACTCAGTATGACACTCTCTCAGTATGACTCTTTCTCATCATTGTTCCCCCTCTACACACCCTCATGCATGAGCATTTAGAGTGGTACATTGTCATCTAAGTTCAGGGCATGTTTTCTTTGAGACCTTTGTTCACCTTTTAAATACAGAGCCATACAAAAAGGCTAGATATTTTTAGCTTGAATTATTTTCATTTTAGATTAAAAGATAAGAAATAGAGGAACAAAAGCAGTGTCACCATTAGAGTACACAGAGTGCATTCAGTCTGCAACATGTGGCGCTTGCCCTGAAAGCATATGAATAGAAAATAGAACAAAGAAAATTGACTGCCATCAAATTAAGGTGAAGTTCTGAATGGTACTAAGGTTCATAGAATGAAATCTACACATTAGCTCCACAGAGACTATAAGTAGATTTATGCTTCCACTAAAACCTACACAGGGTAAAGGAGTTGATTAGCCATTATAAACATTCACATTTTTTCATGTTTTTATCCTCCTGTCCTCAACACTGAACTTGTTCCCCAGGGACGCTCTTTGTGAAAGCTTTGGTTGGGGAGCTGGAGGAGGGGGGAGGAAGAATAATAATTTAGGTCTGTCTTTAGAAGCAAAAAAAGAGTCATGCTGATTTCATCTCGGCCAGAGTCATGAACCTGCTGGAGCCATAGGCTCAAACTCAGGTCAGCAGTGTGGCATTCACACTGAACTACATGCACACATTTAATTGCCAATTGATTATTTAGAACAGATAAGGAAAAATTCATAGGAAAAATTTAGAAAGTAGACTTTGCTGCTTTGCAGAAGAATGTATTTGTCTAAAGATGAAGGACTATGTTTCAGTCTTTGCTATTTTAAACTAGCTAAGGTGCTGCTAGAAAAATGGGTATACATAGAGCCCAGTAAGGGTGGCAAGACCCATCTGTGAAGCTGAATGATGAAGCATTTATCCCAAGCTGAGCTTTCTCAGATGAATGTGGCTACAAGATAGATATACACTTCACCAAGACAGCCAGCACATTACATCACATGTCGACGCCATTTTAAGGAGATAAATGTACAGATATAAACTGTTATGTTTACTGCATCTTACTCACTTCTAGAGCTAGAGGTCATAAAAGTTTTTTAGGGCTTCTACAAGCTATGAACTAGATGTCTGCCATAGAACAAGGGTTACTGAATCTACCGCCATCTAAGGTTTTCCCTCTACTGTGTAAAAATCTCTCCTTCATGTTCCCATCGCTTTTCTTTTGTTGTTTTTAGAGGACTGAAATGGGTCTATAAGAAGAACAATGTTAAAATGTTAGAGGCCCTCACGTGATGGTTCTGTGCAGCTACTACTTACACAAAACCTCCTTTTTGTCAGAGAAGTAGAAGCTAAGCTGTCACTTTAATTTTCATATCTGTAGTTTCCATATCATTCAAGTCCACAGGTTTTCAGTGGGAGCAGAAGGCCCTCAGCAATTTCAAGAATAGACCTTATATTGCCTACTGTCTCTCACAGTTGGACATATTTTTTCTGGGCTTCAGGAAGGGGCCTGGTAACTCTTAAAATGCCTTCTCCATGTTCTTGTGCTCCATTCACTCCTATCATGTTATAAAGTGCTGAAATTTAAAAAATAAACCTAATAACAAATAAAGATGTAGTTTGCCTCTCTCTGAGAAGAATGTCACCCTGTCATCCCCCCATTATTATAGCAACAAAGCAGGGGCATGAAGATGATTAATTCAATTGCTGAACTGAAAGTGTATAAGTCCTTACTTTGAAAAGAGTCCAACTGAAGTCAGTGAGAAGGCTCATGCATTAAGTTGTATAAATTAGGTACTTACTGAAAAGTTATTAGGGAAATTTATTTACAGAAATAAATGTATAGATATTTCAATCAAGTCTTCAGTCTTTAGCTCGTTCTCACTGTTCTCTTAGTACACACGCTTTTCTTAGTACACACAGAGTTTCATGCTAAATGTTTACTTCAAAACAAAGGCATTTTGTGAACATTTATCCTTTCTCCAGATTATAGAAAAAAAAATTTAGAACTTAAATGTTACTGATTGATCATATATTGCTTAGGAAGTGTAAGTTGAAAATGACTGTACCACCCAGTGTTTTTTTCAAGTGAACACTAGCACAGTGTATTTGAACTGAGAAGCATAATTTGAGTGTCCTTCCTTGGCAGAAAGTCATTCCCTTCTCAACACGCCACCCTGGCAGCCTTTGCAGCAGTGTACATTTCGGTGAGTAACCAACTCTGTTCATTTTCATTTATATAAGACAAAAGTCAGAAAGTCATTTGCTGAATATTGTAAAGTCATGTGTTACCTGGATATACTAGACAGATGTAAGTTTTTATCCTCCCAGTTTGAAAGCAAAATAAAACTACTAACAGCTAAAATAAAACCAGCTGCATTAATAATACAGAAGAGATTCAGATGCTTCACATCCTTTGTTAAGAAGCAAGAAAAAGTGTAATGTTAAAGTATATTTGGTGCCTCATATTATTCACATATAAAATGTAGTGCTTATCTGTCTTACAGGGTAATATTTTAACTTACCATTCAAATTAACTTCTATGTGTTCTGCCTTTTCTTTATTGCTATCTTCACTTGACTCACTGCTTTTAAACTTGAGGCATTAAGGAACAAACATTTAGGTGATCTAGTTTCATTTGACCTCCATAGAGTTGCAGCATGAATGAATTGCACAGTCACTCCCAGAGGTCTCCAAGGTGCTACTGCAAAGCAAGTGAATAAAAACCATCAGTAACTAGCAGGGAATTGTAGGACACGCTGCAGCGATCACAGCTGATTTTCCACATCTGACCAATGAGATACAGGCTACAATGTTTGTATTAGTGACCATTTACTTGAAGTTTTTTAAAAAAAAATAAAATAATTCCATCAATCATGCTGTAAAAATCAGGAAAACAACAATAACAACCAGTTATTCAAATTAGATAATGGAATTGTGCCTGTACTGGCAGCTTGCCAGTCTTTATTCTGCCCAGGGAAAGGCCAAAATTTGGAATAATACTGATGAACCACCTCCACTTAATTTTTGTGACCTCCCTGGCATCATGGCCCCCAGTTGAGAAATGTGTCTCTAAAGCATCTGGTGGTAGCTTTTGTTAGAACAGGTTATTGCTTTCATCTGGCATGACATCTGGCATCTGTATTTCAGAAGCAGTGGCTCCTTAGTCACATTTACAGAACATTTAGGCTCTGACTGTGAATGGTATTTAGGCATAAAATCCTTATCTTAATTGAAGTCAATAAGCAGAACTGCCTATGTTTTTGGAAATCCGTTCCTTGTGATTTCATATTTTCCTATAGTAAGTGAGCAAATTTTAACAGGGCTATAAAATAAAATTAAACTGAATATTTGCAGTAGTACTGTGTGATAGTGATGTGTACGTGAAAGAAACATTGAATGTGGGAAATTAATGTCCTGTTAGGTAAATTTAAGTTTCTTCAACTGCTCTTCATTTTTTTCTTTTTTTTCAAGATGTACTTCAATTCTACGTTAACAGACTCCTCAAAACTCCTGAAGCCACTCTTGGTCTTTGCTTTTATCATCTGTGGAATTATATGTGGTCTAACTCGTATCACCCAGTATAAGAATCATCCAGTTGATGTTTACTGTGGCTTTCTCATAGGAGGAGGAATTGCTCTTTATTTGGTAAATATAATATTCATGTGGTTAAGTTTTAGCAAATAAAACTGATAAGGCAGTAATAAGAGTACTGGTTATTTTATGAAAACCTTTCATCATGTTCACATGCCGTAATGAAAAATATAGTCAAAATGCGTTGAAGATGATGATGTTAGGAGTAATCACTTTAAAAGTAAACAGGAAAAAGCAAATATGTATTTCAATATAAAGTGCCATAAAGTGCACAAAGTAGTATATAATCATCTGGCATTGTATACAGAAACAACTCTAACATTACGTGCTTCATTAAATACTTAAAGATCCTCATATTTTCTACTCCACACTTACAAGCATAATGCAAGAAAAATATTAGATTAATTGGTATTTGTTGCCAGCCTGATTTTATATTGCCAATGTTAGCTTTCTAATCTCAAAAAAATAGTTGTATTAATATGCAGTAACTCAGCTGAGTAAATTGCTGAACCTGCAAGAAATTAAAGACAATATTACATCCTTGTGATTCTTTGGAGCTCTTGGGGAAATTATGCCCATGCCGAGTTGTTCCTCTGCTTTTCCTCTGTACTGGGTTGAAACAGATGGAGCACCTTGGAAGGGTCCTATAAGGGATTATGTAGCATAGGCCTAGTTTGTCAGTAGAAAGCTCATAAGGCATTTGTTTTTGCTTGCTGTGCTCAGTATGTCTCCAACATGATTTGCTGCCCCAGCTGTTCAGTAAGTGTCAACCCAGGTGCCTGTGAGCAAGCGGGAACTTGTACTGACATTTCTGCTCCAGTGCGGGCAGGTGAACAGAAGAGTCTTAACAGCCAGTGAGAAGTTTTTGACCCCCAAGAAGTCAATGATGAATTTTAGTGTAATACTAAAACAAGTTCATATCCTATCCTCCTTTTTTTCTGTAATAAAATAATCTAAGGTACATGCAGATGGTCTACAAAGGTGACTGGGGGAAAAATAGCTTTCACAGTGGCAGAAGGAACAGCAACCAGGGTAGATAATAGAAACCCCAGGAGCTACTAAAGTCAGTGTCTGTCATTTCACTGTGAGCAGAAAGGCACTCTGAGAATATTGTTTCAAATGATTAAGCTGTTGTAGACTCTCATAAATGGAGCTGTTGTTCCCATGTTTGAAAGCCACAAACAAGTATGCTCTTTGTCAGGTCTTCTCCATATACTGTTGCATGACAACATATATCAGAGAGTACATTGTCCTGCATACCTCGTAATCAGTAAATTTGCCCTGAAAACTACACACCAATAAGAGGAAGGGGAGAGGAAATAATGTGAAACTACAAATAACTCTTAAAGAAGTGTAAAGAACAAGTAACCTAAGTGATTGAGTCAGGCATTTGACCCTTTCATAGAATATTCTCTCTCAGTCTATTTAAAATGACAGCATTTTACAGTGAGTCTGCTGAATAAGAAAAAATAAATGTTGTATAACTAAATCTTGTTACAGTTCTGCACAGCTTGGAAAGCAATTGATTTAAAGTTGATAAATTGTTCTTTCATGTAGATATTGTATTACATGGTTATTATGCAGCAGAAAGGGCAGAATCACAGAGCAGAGAACAACTCAAGCTGTAACAAGATTCAGTAAATCAGAGCAAACAGTAGTGTAGCTGTACAATAGCTTTGCCTAGAAGACTACAAACATTTATTTTGTTATTTTCATAACAAAACATTCTTTCAGCTGTGTCTGTTACTTTATAAAATGAAAACTGAAGGAGGTTAAGTCTTTCCTCAACTATTTACTGCCATGAACTATGTGCCCTAGTTATCCTACTGAGACTACTTCATACATATCTAGATGTACCAGATTCAAGACTGAATTTGGAATAAGGATGTACTGATGAGGAAAGTGAGCATACCCTGTTAGTTAAGCTGGAGTAATTCTATCACTCATTATTTATTTAAAGGCAGGAAAATATAATTAAAATATCTTAAAATGGAAAAAAGAGACATAACTATTGTTGATGCTTCTGTTCACCTATCAGGGCCTATATGCTGTGGGGAACTTCTTACCAAGTGACGAGAATGTCTTTCACCCAAATTTTCACAGAGAACCTCTAAGGTCTTTGACAGACCTCAGTCAAGATGCCAACAGAATCCTGCCAGGTAAAAATGGTAGCAGCAGTGATGGCATTGTCTCTCACCGTACAGAAAGTATCCTGAATAGAAACCACAGAGATTCAGGGTCTCTGACCAATATCAAGAGAGCAAATGCTGATGTAGAAATAATAACACCACGAAGCCCGATGGGAAAGGAAAATATGGTTACTTTCAGCAACACTTTGCCAAGAGTCAACACACCATCCTTAGAAGATCCAGCGAGACGAAATGCAACAATACACGCATCAATGGATTCTGCCCGTTCCAAACAGCTGCTTTCCCAGTGGAAGAACAAGAATGAGAGTCGAAAGTTGTCACTGCAAGTAATAGAGACTGAATCTGGCCAGTCACCACCAAGGGCTATCGAAATGAGGTCAAGCTCAGAACCCTCCAGAGTGGGTGTAAATGGTGATCATCATGGCCCAACTAGCCAGTACCTGAAAATTCAACCTGGCAGTGTACCAGGTTGTAACAACTCAGGTCTTTCTGGTGGGCCAAGGGTCTCTATTCAGTCACGTCCTGGCTCATCCCAGCTAGTGCATATTCCTGAAGAGACTCAAGAGAACGTGAACACATCACCCAAAAGTAGTTCAGCTAGAGCTAAATGGCTGAAAGCTGCCGAGAAGAGTGTTGCATGTAGAAGCAATAGCCAGCCAAGAATCATGCAAGTAATAGCCATGTCTAAGCAGCAAGGAGTGCTTCAGGGCAGTCCAAAGAGTTCAGAGGGAAGCACAGTCACCTGTACAGGAGCCATCAGATATAAAACCTTGACAGACCATGAGCCAAGTAGCATTGTCAGAGTTGAGGCTCATCCAGAAAATAACAGGCCTGTAATTCAGATGCCATCAGAAGGTGAAGGAAGCGGATCATGGAAATGGAAAGGTCCTGAAAAAATCACCCTCCGTCAGACATATGAGCTAAATGATCTTAACAGAGACTCTGAAAGCTGTGACTCCTTAAAAGACAGTTATGGATCAGGTGACAGGAAAAGGAGCAACATAGATAACAGTGAGCATCACCATCATGGAATCACTACAATAAGAGTCACGCCAGTGGAGGGAAGTGAGATTGGCTCAGAGACTCTGTCCATTTCTTCTAGCCGGGACTCAACACTTCGAAGAAAAGGTAACATCATTTTAATCCCTGAGAGAGGGAGCAGTCCAGAGAACACCAGAAACATCTTCTATAAAGGCACATCCCCCACACGAGCATACAAGGAATGAGAGGAGACATATCAGCTGGTCCGTACCACCACAAAGTAAACACATCTTGACACAGGTTCTGCTCTCTATGTTTTGAGCTGATATTTACCTTTGATGTGCCAAATTACAGACCAGCAGCTCAACTGTTGTTGAACACTGCTGATGCGCAATGTCCATGAGCCTGTGGAAAGCATGTGGTGGGGGGAAAAGCACAATGCCAGAACCTAACTAATGTGAAACATTTTCATGCAACTTGTTTCTTTGGACTCAAAACATTTATCCGAGGGTGATGATGTCAATCAAAACAATGGTCTTGAACACAGACACTTTATTTCCTGAATGTGCCAACTTTTTATTTATATTTGTGTCCAGAAATCAACTGAATTTTTCACAGCAAAGGCTGTATCAGTGGTATATATTCACCTTTGCAGAATTTGCACCAAATCTTTAATACAGGATGGTGCTGATGATAACTTTACATGTTTTGAAAAATTGCATACTTATTAGACTCTACAAACACATGACATATTGATGTGCAGTTACTTTAAAAGTAATATTGCTAATACTATGATGATGCTGGCTGCATTAATTTAGCGTAGGAAATATTTACAGCTTTGTTATAGTGGATCTGTCACATTCAAAGATTGCAAAGGTTTTGTGTAGTTCTTTAAGATGTCTACTGCAACAAAAAAAATGTGTGGGTGACATTTCATTAGAATGGAATAACTATTTTGAATAGTTTTGCTGCTACTGCTCAACTTTTGTTTAAGAACAGGTGCTACTAATGAAGAGGCTGCTTCTTAGTGGGCTAACTTGTAGAATTGTTTTAAATTATGTTTTTAAGGGGTCTTTTAAAGTACTACAAGTAATTCAGATTTTACATTTTTAAACCTCTTATTCTATCCTTCAGCAACCCTTCCATTTTTCTATTAGTTTTTAACCATATAAAGCAGGACACCAATAACTGCAAGATGTGCTAATGTGGAAGGTGAGCCATGAGTAAATAAAAGCAAACGGCCACTTTCCTGACCAGCTTGCAAGGGGACAGTAAATAATATCATAGCTCACACTTAGAAGCAGTTATTCACCTCACTTGCTTGGTATGCCACAAGAACAATCACAAGTTTCACCCCAATCACTATCATTTAGGGGATTTATGCTTCTCTTTAAAAATAGAATGCCTTGGTATTGCAGAATCACTGAATGAGTGTTGCATTGTGCCACTACTACTGTTCACCTCCTTCAGACACCCTTCAGACCCTTCTTAAGCTTCCCCCCCCCCACTGCCACTTAAGAATATGGAGGGTCTCTGCACCTGAGAGAATACAGATTATTTTGGTAAATTGAGCTTGAATATAATGAAAGAACTACCTGCTAAAAATTTCCATTTCCAAAAATTGTTGAAAGGATGAGCTCTGAAAGGAATAAGCATAGCATGTCCAGGACATGCTAGAAGGAATGCCTCATTACATTTGGCTCTGACTTAACTTAAACCATGAAGGAAGCTGGGGGCAGGGCTCATCCAGTGCAGCTCCTCATTCTCTCCTATTATTTCCACCTGAAAGAGAACTACTATCAGATACCTCCCAGCTCCCCTGCTAGGAAGGGGAGGGAATGGCTTAGCAATCCCCTCACTGAATAAGTAGCAGCAGATCAGGTCTGTTCTCTGGCTTCTTGAAAGGAGTGTTTCACTCTAAGTCCTCTTCTGATTTGGAGTATCAGAGAACCAGATACAGACTACGTAGTCAGAACTTGTCTATAGACCTTATCCCACATAACTCTGAGAAAAAGCCCACCCTACCCCAGCCAAGTAGGAGGTAGAAGGAAGAATCATCCCATCCCAAGAAGATAAATAGCACAACACATATGCAGACCAAAAAAAAAAACCCAACAACCAACTACAAAAAAAACCCTCAAAACCAAAACAAAATCCCAAACCCAGCCCCAGTCCTAAGTAATGTCAGAAGTATGAGGATGGTGTTTGCTAATCTGTATAGAATAAGGGATTCAGAGTCAATGGAAAGCTTTATATAACCTTCCCAGTTATACATGTGCTCCAGGCTTAGCTGAGTGCTGTCAGCCAACCCTGTCAAGCAATGCTTCTGTCACCTGCCTATCACCCATTGCTGTGGAAGAGTGTTGGTCCTTAAGGAAATGACCACACTTTTCCTGCTAATAATAGAAGATAACCCCATCATACATTTGATGATTGGGAGGAAGTATTCTGCAAGTTGCATGTAAGCAGCTAACCAGTAGGGTTGTAGCATATTGTATATGCTAAATGCACAGTATGTTGAAGACACACTGTAAGGCACATTAGCTGGGAAAAATAATCATAGCTGCCAGGGAAGAAAAAAAAAAAAAGTAATTTTTTTAGAAATATGTTCTCGGACTCTAGTATTTACAAGTCAGGATTTGTTTTTTCTTTTTAAAAGGGTGAATCTTTAGTCCTTGGTATTTAATATCAAATTTTGTACAAGGTTCCTAGGAATTACAAACACTTGGATTGTCATGAATAAAACCCTTTGGATTTAGTTTAGTCTAGGTACATGATAAAGCAGGTAGGATTAGCTTTAAAGGAAAGGGTAAGACACAATCACTGTTGGCCTATCAATGCAGGGAAATAAGATGCAATCATTTGTTAGTTTGTAAGTGCAGGGGAAAAGAACATAAGTAGATGAACCTGGAAATAATGGAAAATTGAAATGGAGAATAATGGCAATAAAGCAAAGATTAGAAAATGTTCCCTCTGGCAATTTAGCTGTTTTGGAAACAGTATGATTCCTGGTGGGAGTGTTTGTTCTTTATTCCTTGGTTTTAGTCAGATATATATTGGCATATGTGTTGCTTTTATTACTCTAAAACTTGCACTATTTCAAGTGCAGTGTGGTATTTTTCCTAAGATTTCCTATTTCTTAACAAAAGATTTTAAAGCTCTTGTGTAATCATTGAAATTGTGTTCTTTACATAAATATTGATATATTCTTTTTTACTCAAAGTGCCAAAGGCTACTGTTTTTAATAATGGCTTATCAAATTATATTACATTAGAGAACAGAAATGTAATAATATATACATTGGAACTCAGACCTCTGCATGTATATTTGATAAGGAGCCTTTTGTAAAATTACTCTTTGTTTACATTCCACTGATACCTTAATTTAAACTTAATCAAATAAATTGACAGGTGACATCTTAGTGTTCTTATTTTCTTACTTGCTAACAGGCACGAATTTCTTTGTTAGGCTGTGCTTTATTGAGAAAAGAAAATACTCAAAAATAAAGTATGTTTTTAAATGAAAATTCTCTATATAAAGTATTGTGTTTAATAAAATGTTATGCAATGTTTTAAAATGGAAAAGAATTTGTAAATTGCTATAAATGTATTTTGTTAAATAAGTACAGATCAATGCTATTGTGTGAGTTTATTGTGCTAACTTCATGAAAATAAAGATAAAATTCCTCATTGATATTTAGTCATCTCTATGGTGAAGTGAGGTCTCATTCTCCCTCAAATTATTTTTCAATATTAGGTATCTCATGACACATGAAAGTGGTCATCAGTGCCCTCAGGCAAAAGAGAATCAGAAAGCAGTATGTTGTGTCTCAGAGAAAGGAAGGCGTATGTGCAGTTGTGATACTACTCCCTCTGTGGTAACTGAAGGAGCTCTTTGTTTGTGGCTGCAGCTAGAGAATGTCCTGACCCCACTGCACGAGTAGCCAGTTTCAGGAGAGACCTCTTCTTTGGCCAGCAGCAGGCAGCTGCCTTGAATGGGGCTGTGTGAAGCATGAGGGCTGGGGATCAAGGTTATGGTGTCCCACCCTCCCGCATATGTATTGGTAGCCTGGGAAAAGTACAGTCAGCAGTGGCTCAGATATGGCTCAGGGAGACCCTGGGAAGGAGTTCAAGAGAGTAAAACAGTCCATGTTAGGGTATAACTGCTGAGAGCTAATACATCTAATACAAATCTGAGGAATTCTTCTCTAGGAATGGCCCCTTCCATGGACTACAAAGGAGCCTAGACAATTAGTTCAAACATTTTAAAAGGCACTTTTTAAACATCTAAAGTTAGGCTAAAAATTAAGTCCCCCTCTGAAGGGTACCTTGGATGTAGAGGTTATAATATAAAACTTGATCTAAAATGAGAAATTACCTCTACTGGCAAACCTTGTCTTACTCTCTTAGACCATTCTGGCTACAGCAACACTGTCACTAAATTGAGAGCTCACTGTGATCCAGACTGATGACTATATCTAATCATGCAAAGGAGTTTTCAAAGGTATGAGTGATTAAACTGAAACTTAAACCTATTTTGTGCTGGATTTTGAAAGAGCTTCAGAAGTCTTAATAGAAGAAGCCACATAAGACAAGATTGTACCATAATCAGTTTGGTATAGATTTATGAAGACCTTTTATATGACAAATCAGTGCACAGCTAATTTGGCAAGAACATTTTAAAGGCATTACAACCCTAGTTCATAAAATTGTGGATAAAATCTCTTTACAGATTTTATAGCACAGAATGTATCAATCATTGGACAAAACTAGCAAGTGTCTCCATACTGCACATTCAAAATGAAAGTAAGAAGTCTAGCTACATAGATGTGCATGTACGCACACATAACACAAAGTAAGTGTGTTAAAACCAGGCCTCAGAAACAGAAAGCTAAACAGATAATTTAAATCAAGGAACTAACTCTGGCAAGGTTTCAAATACTCTCTAAAACTTTTCTGCTTTACCTGCAGTAATCTCTTCAGGCATTCTAAATATGCATTAAAGACATCATTTGGTTATACCTCCCATAGAAGAAATCTCTTCTTCCAGTGGTTTGCCATAAAGGTTAACAGGAAACTTGTACATTCCATAGCCCTGCTAAAAAAAAAGAAAGAAGATGAGAAGTCATTCAGAACTCAAACAAGTCTGCTCAGACCTAGAAAGCACCTCTCATGTTNAAAAAAAAAAAAATCTCCCTTCCTTCAAAGGCCAACTGTCATTCAGCTGTTTCCAACTGTATTACTTTTCCAGTGATGCTCAGAGAGAAATGAGAGTCACAGTGATTTGTGGATCTTCAAGTCTCTGCAGCAACTAAATGCATAAGGGAAAGATCTACTGTCTCACCAAATCATTCAGAGGAGACCGGAGTATATCTGGGTACAATGTGATCAACAGAATTTGATTCTTTTCCTATTTCTGTTCCTGCTTCAAACTGAACTTGTTGATTACAATGTCTGTTCCTACACTCTATTAGGGCCAGAAAACTAGCTCTACTAAGAGAATAGTATCACACAACTGGAGCAATAGATTTGCTGGTTTTTACCTGTAAAGTATATGACAATATAATCAATGCTTTGCAAACAATAGCCATATTTGAATTTTCCTTGAAACTAGCTATAACTTTTTTTTTCCCCCAATTTGTACAGCCTATGTTTATCAAACTCTTCAGAATGTATTCTTTTGGTGTTCTTTCATACACATATCCATGTGATGTCCATTGCCTGAGCAACATAATTAACTCAGAGCCAGTCACCCTGGAACTTGTTTGCTTTAGACCAAAAGAGATCTGGGTATTTAGCAGAGTGCCAGGTGTACACTTTTTTTTAGCAGAGCATCATCAGGGGTTGAAAATCTGTTCCCAGCCCCAAAAGAAACATTAGCTAAAACCTCTGCATGGTATCAGTTGCAGTCTCCTCTGGTACTTATCTTTCTGCATAGTCTGGGACAATTATCTTCACTCTTATCAGAGAAGAGACTTTTCATGGAAGTACTTCCAGCAACCAATACTGAGATCATGCCAGCCTGGCAGGGGAATAGTTGTAGGCTGTGGCCACTTCTAGGTTTTAGTTTCCTGAGAACTACCATGGGTCTGAAACCAAAGTAATGCCTTGGTTTACTACCAGAGACAATGAGGCTTCCATTATTAAAAATGGCAGAGAAGCATGTGGTTTAAATGATCAGGACAGTTAAGACATCTTATGTCACATTCTGCTTTTAATACAAAAGAGCTGTGAGTTCTGTATGCCTAAGACTGAAGATTTCTCTAATCTGCTAAACCAAGGCTGACCACTGAAGAGGTTTCTTCAAGTGCTTTCATTTTTAATGAGATTTATGAAAGAGTCCTCCTTTCACTAACACTTTTTTATGATGCAAGTAGAATAATTCAGATATAAGTTAGCAAAAAATATCCTATAACTTACCCAAGAAAAGAAAATTAGTCAAGAGAAAGCTCTAACAATGAGTCAGGAGGAAGTTTAAGGTGCTTTCCAAAATGGAAGATTAAGCAGCACATAACAAAGCACAAATCGTCATTTGTAAATTTGTACATGATGTTTATCAAGCAGAGTAGGCAGATAATTAGTACAATCAGTGCTTTCTTAATCCCTCTTCAGTTATTCATCAAATAATTGAAGACTGGGTCACTGTGAAACAATTAATTTCCTCCATAGTTTAGAAACAAAATGTGACTAGTTTACAAAGCCCCTGAGCTCTTGTCATTGGGAGGGGGCAGGAGTGGAACCAAAGGAACTGATGAGAGCATATCTATGAAGTGATATAAAAGCTACATGAATACTTTATGAGATTCAAGATTAAAAATTTGGAAAATTACAACAAGGAAGAAGACTAGCTAATTCAACCCTGGACACAGAACTAACACAACCAAAAGACTTCAAAACTTGTGAGAGAAGTATATTGCCAGGTCAAGCTCACAGAGTGAATTTTTAGCAAGGAAGGTGAGCTGGGCAGTAGCAGTTGTGTGCCACTAAGCTATAAATGGTCTGCTGTTACAAAGAAAAACCTGACATGACAAGAGATCTGCTGCCATAGAAACAAATGAGGCTGCTAGAGATACTGCATCATTGCTACACTAAGGACAAACCATGGATCAGCAGTACACCACGGACTGCATCTAACTTGCTTTGTTCAGTAAGAATTTAAATTCTGAAACATATACATGATGATCAATTATTATATATAAGACAACATAGCTGCACAAACTTGGCATACTTTCTAACAGGACTTCATTAGTAGTGGAAAACTGGAGATGAAAAACTCTAAAAAATTAAGGATTAAATATCATTCAGAAGCTTTAATCTGATGTCCAGAGAGCTTTGCATTCTCAGAAAAATAAAAAAAAACCCCTCTAGTGCCTGATCCTTCATTTGTCATCAAGGCAATACTCCTACAGCAGTTACAGGGGACATTAGTTGTGCAGTTTTTGTACCTATTTCCCAAAGAATAAAGTTCAAATTCCATATTTCTAATGCAAGACCATCTCTTCTATTCCAATTGATGGTACTTTCTTGTCCACAAGGAATCCAACTGCCAGAACCATACACTACAACACTGCACGCCTCATCTTCATTGTGGCCAGTCTTGTACCAGTCTTGTAAAGACTTACCAGCATCTTTCACCTAAAGTGCAACTACTGTATGGGGAATCAATGAACTCTTTGAATAAAAATAAGCCGCTGTCTAAATCACTTCAGAAACTGGATTTTTAAGTTTACTTTTAGAAAAAATAATAATGACAACAGTTCAAGGCTGAAATGTTATTTCTGTATAGTCAGTATCTCATTATTCATAATTTTGTAGAGAAGTGCAAATGTATTTCTGCTTTAAAATTATGGCACCAAGCAGCATTATATTATCCAGAGAAAATTTAGCATTCATATATAGCCAATACATTGAATTCTGAGCCTGCTTGATTCTCACTTCCTTGAAAGGATTTGACTACATGAAAAAAAAAAAGTAGTATAACAACTTACAGGGAGAGATGTAATATTGGTTATATGTATGATATTTAGGGCAAAAAGATGACATTTGGTAGGTGTTATAATCTCCTGCAACTGTATTAAGCTTTACTAAGTGCTGCCAGTTCCTGGTAGAATTCTGTTATATCACTTAAATAGGAAAAAAATTATACATTTGAAAATAATTCAGTTTTGCTCTCTTCTGTGAGACCAAAATAAGATGTTCCATGTAAATATACTCCTGCATGGATTTCACTGCATAATGGTATTCAGTGGCAGCAGCTTGCACAGTTATGCTGCTTTGTATTAAAAAGCATGAATTGACCTTATGTAAACTGTAGTAATTGTTTCTTGCATTAATGAAAAGATCTTTCATCTTTCCAGAACAGGAAATTCAATTTAATTAAGAAGCTATTAATCTAGAAGTTCAGATATTCACAATGTTTACACATCTCTGGTACTAATACCATAGAACAACCTATGCAAGCAGAAGCCTCTGGATATGAATATCACAGATCTATCATGTTAAGCACAAAAGCATTGAAATCTACGTTTTTCTAAATACAGAAGCAATGAACATTTTTAGATGCTTTGCTCAGCATTCAGTTGATCCTGGTGACTCTCCACCTTGCTGAGAAAAGGAGTGCCCTTTGACTCAGCAGTATTGGTCTCTGGAAACACATGCCATATCTCTGGTGACTATATTGCCTCTCCACTGAGCACAAAGTTCAAATCTATGAGTATTCTGCTCCTAATTGCCTGAAAGGAGACTTAAAGAAAACTGTTCTGCTTGGGTTGGTCTTGGTATTGCTCCTTGAGAGTGCTTGGTATATACCATAGTAATGAGTGCTAACTAAGAAGGTGAGACAAAAGGACAGAAGTTTTTTATATTGTATGCTGCTTCTTTTCTAACTGTCCCCTACATCACCTTAAAAAAAACAAACCAACCAAAACCACAAAAACAAAAGAAAACCAAAAAACCCCAAATGGAAACAGTGAAGATGCAGTTATAATGAACAAGATCCTTTAACTATGATAGTGGATGTTAAAAATCTCTGCAACTCTGTATATTAGTTAACAATCACTCAGTGTTTTCAGGAACAGAATTCCACTGAGTTGAGTGAAACCAGAAAAATCTGGGAGAAATGTATATGGTCAATTTAACCCAAGATTAAATAATCTCATATGTTGAAATCTAACAGGGAATCTTCTAGCTGCTGCTACCAATTACAGCTCTGCCCAGGTAAGCAATCATGACATGACATAATGTCAAAATATGGCACACACATGGACACATATATGATTGATGAGTGGATTAAATTAATTTCTAAAATACTAAAAAATAAAGAGAAACATTCCCTTGAAATGGCTAGGATTATTTGATAAGTGCCAGTAAGAAATCAGATGCACTATCTTTAGTATGACTATGTAGAACATGTGGATTCACATAGGCTCAGTGCAGCCCTGGCTGTCTTTGCTCCAGCATAAGCAGTCAGCGTGAGGCTTTGGGCTTTGAAAATCATTAGCAATAGGAGCCTGGGCAACGACAAACCTGGGGTAGTAGTAGCAGGGGTCAGTGATTAACAAGGATGGAACAACAAGTAACAGAACAGAGGGGAAGATGAGGTCTGGAAACCTTTGCTGTCTCCAGTTTCTTCCATTGCCCTTTAATGCTCTTGGAAAAGTAAAAATCCAGCTATTTTTAAAGTTTTATACTATCTAGCACTCCTCACCATAGCACTGATGTCATGTTTTAGTACCTTCCCTTCTGTTCTCTTAAAACTACAACTCCATACAATAGGCTGTGTTTACCCAATTCTTCCTTTTACCATATCATTACTTTTCTTTTTCCTTAGATTGCATATGTTCTGGGAACCACAATCTCTCCCTGCGTTTGTCATTAAACAGTGAGAAAGATCATGATTGTAACCTATATACATAGCCATGATATATATGTCAGAAAGTGACCCTAGAGGCTAATCTCTGCCAAGCATTTACATGCTAGCTGTCAGGACACCAGTACTGCATAACCCAACATAAACTGCTATGCCACACCCCATTGGGACGGTATTGGTCCCTGCTGTATTAGCAGCAGGAATCATTGGCAGCATTATGCCCATTTGTCTACAGAAAGAAAAGCTTACTCACACACACTTCTGGTAGGTTGCTACTACTTCCAGGTACCTATTTTTAATGCTCTCCATTCCTTCTCTCTCTACTAAGAAAGGACAAAAAGATTCTACAGAAGGGAAGTGCAAATGATGTGCAGTACCATCACATAGCGCTTTCAAAACAGGAGAGCATCTTCCAAAGCAGATCAAATAATCATCATTAACAAAACCATCAGTGCAAGCAGAGGCTAATTATTAACCCACACTAACAAATTAAAGCAGCAACATTTCAGCTCTCCCCTTAGTGAGAAACCTCAAAATGAGAAATACTCTAACTGGAACCTAGCAAATATCCTAACCGTCTCTCTCACCAATCTGTCTTTCCCGCCCATCAAATTCAATTGACTGACAGGCAATTTGTATGAACCTTTGTACTATGTAAGCTCCAGTAATTCCTTCTTTCAGAAAGCCTTTCATTCCTGCTCAATGTAAGAGGCAAAAAATGTGTCTGTGTGAAGTGAACAAGTAAATTTGGCAGAAAGCAACCCATCAACTCTCATTAGCACTACTCTTGGGTATGGCAGCTGGGATGGGCCAATGGCCGTAACTACCCACTTTCTCATCATTTTACTTAACCTCTTGAGAGATAGTTATGAGATCTTACTGGCCCAATTAGCATCTAAGTCTTATCAGACTATCTTAACTCAGACTTAATTGAAATTGTTTGGACAGATGAAGCTATGGAGCTAAAAAAATAATGTGAAAAACACATTTTATGACATGAATTGGTCATTTCTTCAAGGAAGAGTAAAGATTATTTCTCTCTTACCATTTCCCTAGCAACAGAGAAAATGAGGGATTCTTTTTCATTTATAGAAGAACCTTGATTTCAGGATTGCTGGAAAATAGAAGCATCTACTTGTAACCAAGGCATTTTCTAAATAGCAAAGGACTTTCTGTTAAAACCCTAAGAGCTTTTTAGACCTTGTGTCTTATTATGGCAATTATTTCAGATAAAAAGAAATTACAAAGCCAGAGGTATGGGAAGACTTTCAGCACACCATGTAGTGCTCATATTATAATCCCTCCTCAGAGAGAAATTGCTTGACAAATACTATAAATAGGAGCCTACATAAGAGGATAAGTAATTATTCATCTGCTGATAAATTCTGACAGATCATCTTTCCCTATGCAACTTGAGTGAAAGATATAATCAGAAAGTTCTTGATCTGTTAATGGGCAACTAGCACTCTAAGTACAAACTACCTTGAAAAATACTGAAATAAACTGTTAACTTACATTTTTATTTTTGTGAGTGAGGTAGTATTGCTGAACTCTAGGCATCATATTGGCATAGGACTGTGGGGGTTGGTTTGTCTCTATGGTTTTTTACTTCTTCACCCTATTAATGTTTAGTAGAGTTATTTCATTCCCATTAAATTCAGCCTAAGTTCTCAAGCATTTCTATTTGTCAGGGAGGCTGGCCACTCTCTCAGTTGAGAAAAAGAGTTAAAATGAATCATAATTCATTCATTCAATCAATATATGAAACCCAAAACTTACCAACTGCTACGCTTGTTCTTTAGTCAGAGTCATTGTATCAATTTCAAATGGACAAGCAGGTAATATTGTAGAAAAAAAAACCCAAAAATTCTGCAACCTCCAACTATAATCCCATTATGTAATAATTGCTGGAGTTTCCAAAATAAGAATTTTAGCTAGTCTCATTCCTTATAGGAACAGAAGAAATGTTTAGGCAAGGCACTTAGATGACTATAGGTGTATATGTCATTAAATAGAACCTAGAAATAGAAACAGATACAACCTCCACAGCTTCTTTACTTCTGTCCTGCCAATTTGCAGGGAGAAAAGGTGACTAGTGCTAAAGATGAATGAGAGAAGTATTTCTCCTTTTCCACCAGACCAATTTAGAATCACTGTGCTGCTGATAGTTTGGGGCCTGCTATGATAGCAGATCTGAAAAATCAGAACAACGCACCTCTAGTGTACAAAAGGAAGATGATTTTTAAGAGATTTAAAAATACATGAATGCATAATAACTTGTCTTCCAAAAATCTTCCACTGAACCATGAGGGGAAAAAAAAAACTAATAAAGGTTTTAACCACATGATATGGCCACATTTTTCAGATATTTATAGATATGTTGTGGAACAGCTTAGTGTTGGGGCTTTTTTTCCATTTTTGCCCAGGAAAGAAAACATTTAAAATAAAATTATAATAGTTCATATTCAAAATGAACCATCTATGCCAGATCTCTGAAGAATAATGATGCTAAAAATAAAACGTTACCAGGGAAACTGAATGGAACAGAAATTAACAATAGGGCCTGATCTAAAGCCACTGAAATAAATGGGAACAGGATCAAACTACACTGAAGAAAATAAATTTGAGTTCCAGAATTTCCTCCTTTCACATTTTAGTGGCTTCTGTTCCATGTTTGTGAAGAAATCAGTTTGAACTGAAATAACACATAACCTGTCAATAGAATACAGGTTCCTAAGATTCACTGTGCTGATTAATGTGAATTCACAACAGGAGCTTTTGCATGGGCATTTTTAAGAGAACTCTGGCTCATTTTTACTCCCTTGTCCTTTAAGACTACAGACTAGAAACAGGGAACAGATTTCAATGGAAGAAATACTAGAAAAAAGCAGAGAAACAGACAATATAGCTGACTGCATGGGAAACCTGCAAGGCACATCTTAGCCTGGACTTCACATTGTGGAAGATACATGACCACAGGTGGCAGGCACAAGTAACATGCAGCATCCCAGAATGACAGAGAATGCACAGCTGGCTGATGGGGGAAAGGGGCCAGTTGGTTCCATAACTGGCTCAGCAAGAATGCAGAAAAGGAAGTTATTTCATAGGAAGGAGGAATGAGAGTGAAGTCCAAGTTCCAAGGCAGACACTGCAAAGGAAATTCAGTTGTAAAATGGTCTGTGTTTCCACATAAAGATGAAGAAAGCAGCAGGGATAAAAAGAAAAAATGGTTCAGTTTGTTTTCATAACTAAAAGGTATTGTCCTTGAGAACATTATTTACCAATTTTATTTTTGTGTCATTGAGTGCTGCTGTTATTAATTACTTGGCTAATTCCTCCTGGTCCTGGGGACATAGGTTGTAACTGCTTTTTTGAAGAGGGAGAACATGAAAAATGGGGAAACCCCCATTGAATAAAATCCACCTCACTTTGTTCCATCAGTAACAGAAAGGCACAGCTGAATGCTAATGCTCTCAGGACCCTCAAACCTGTATTCTTACAGCACTAGGCCAAACATATAGAGCTCATGCAAAAGAAGTGGCTTTTGTTAAAATCCCCATCATTTTCTTACAACAAAGCCAAAAGCCCAGACTCAATCTTTGTACAGGAACCACTCCACTAGCAGCCCAACCAACCAAATATTTATATGTGCAAGAACCTTATATAAGAATTCCCATGCATTGCAGTAATTATGCCCATACTAATGTGATCAAGATTCCATAATTTTACTCCTGATACAGATCTGTTCTTGGATGCCATATTACTGCCTAAAACTGGTTCTGCCTTTTTATTCCGTACTAGTTTTCATAGTGGCATTTTGTTTTCTACTGCAAAGAGTTTCTTAGCAAGTCTGCTTTAATGATTCTTTCTTCCAGCCATATAGAAAAAGAATACCTTATTTCACTGTAGCTGATGAGACTACTCTACATTTTTTCATGCCAATTTCTTAATTTTCTAGCAGGGTAGTGGGGAAGGAGAGACAAGAAAAAAAATCCTGTTAAGCAGTTCAGCATTTCCTATTAAATCAAGAGTGAGATAGATTCTGCTCTTGTTTACATTGACACAATCACACTGACATGTAGAGGGCTTTGTACAGGCAAAGGCAGAGGAATACTTCAGCCATAAGTGTATTACTATTAAAGAGACAAGCATGATTTTGCCAAAGTAGTCTGCCTGAGGACTTGTAGAGGAGTTAAATCACCGCTCTTCAGTGAGGAGAGAAGCACGTACCCAATTATTTCTTAAATACAGTTTCAAACTCAAACCAGGACTTACTTCATGTAGATTTGCAGGATGATTTATTTTAAAGTGAGGGAGAATGTTGACATCTACAAAGCTGAAATAGATTTCCCATGCATTTCTTCATGAGCAGCTCAAAGGCTGGTTTATCTCTGTGTTCTGAATTCCCCATTCCAAAGCCAATCTCCCATTCAGGAGTCAGTCCTGGACTTCCATATAAGGTTATTGTAATTATTGAAATTACAATCTTTCAACAGCAAAAGCTTTACTCTGTTAGTATCTGTAGTTATAAAACAAAACCAAAATACAGCTTCTGGCATGGCTTTTTTTCAGCTCTCTGAATGTCCTTATGTGGAGGGGACGTGCGGGGCAGCAGTGCGTGAACAAGACTCTCAATATCTTCTTAGTGCCAATTGGCTACAAACGGTCCCCAAGCCTGGCCTGCACTGCACTGGTTTTACCCCTAGCGTAAGAGCTAATAACTTGAGACAATTTTTTGTAACTAGAATTTCATCTGTTCTTTCACTTATATTAGGAAGTCTTCTATCTTATGTTTCTAAACTCATTCTGAGAAAGTCAAAAGGTGGAATATTATTCAGGATACATTTCATTAAGGGTCTAGATAATCTCATTTCAGCATACAGATACACACATTCATGAGGAGTACAGAGTCACGTACCACAAACTAAAAATCCCAAGCTTCTCTATTTCTGAATAGGTTACTCTGCTGCTATAAAATAACCAATTACCTATTTTCAGACAGAAGACATTACTTCAGGATTAAATTATTTACAGAGAAGTACAATGACTCTAGACTTGACATATCCATCCCACATTTGCTAACTTTAGCACCAGTCTCAAGCTTACTTCTTCACTTCACCCACGACTTCACTGTGGTATTAGTATCAGAGATCTCTGCCACAATATCCATTCTTACTCAGTGATGGCAGAAAGGCACCCCTGTTTGTGCTATTACATTGCTGAACCAGTTACCTACATTTGATTTATCTGCGTCAAGCCTTACATTTGTACTTGAATTTGCTTGTAAGTCATGAAACTCTGACCCTGCTGCTGGATTTCCACCAGAAGAACTCTCCGCATCAGCAGGGACTCTGCAAAGGCTCAGAGACTTTGGTGTAAAGATCCCTTTGCAGTTAAGTCCTTAGTTTCTGAGCAAGTATGACCAGAGTCTGTCTTTTATTTGTACAATGAGTCCATGAGCCTTACCAAGACTTCTAGGGGTTACTGTAGCATAGATATCCTCTAAGCAGTAATAATTATTATGCTATGATGTTTTTATTCTACTTCTCTTGAGTTATGCTTATTGAACTCAGCTGCACTATTTCTACTTTCAACTTTCTTGAAGTTTTTGAAGATGTCGCTATATTTTAAAGAAAGGAATCTTAATTCTCTTTCATGTATAAAGTACTTGGGTTTTTTAATTAAAACAATGAAGAAATTGTCAGCTGGAAAACAAAACTATTTGTCATTTCTATCAGATGGAATTTAGCAATTACTAAAGCCAATACACAAGAAAGAAACTTCTAACAAACATCAAAATCCAAAAGTACAAAATGTTTCCTCCTCTTGCCAGAGTCACTTTATGTTGGTTAAGCAGAGGGGTAGGAGTTTGCTCCTGTAAAAATTTAATTGCACTCTTACACATCTGGGTTTGACTCATGATTTCTACTAATTTGGCTGTGCTAAATCAACACCAACCATTCCAGCTATAAGAATTAAACCATGAGGAGTACTGACAGATCAGGTGGAAATCCTCAAATCTCAAAATGTAAGTATGTAAATCAGTATCAAAAAAGGTCTGATTCAAAGTCCAGGGAAGTCAAAGGAAACAGCTTTTGAAAGGAATTTTGGATAAAGCTCTGTGAACTCAAGAAACTGGTTAGCTCAGTGATATTTTTGTCATCATGAATTGCTTGAATAGGAACCCAAAGTAATTCTATACATTTATTCAATGTCTGCATATGCACTGTTGCAAACCTATACTTCTTATAGTGGCTTTCAGTTCTCAAGCTATGCTTGTCAGTCACAAGAGTCTGAGAGTCCCCATCTGAACGCGGACACTGTTATGAATTAGTCACATTGAAACATCTACCTCCAAGTATTACAAATCTCATTGCATTCTAAAGACTGGGTAGCATTAAAGCATCTACACCACAGTCAGAGGATGGGTGCAGCCAAGCAGAGAAAAGGTCAAGACAATGATGACTGCTATAAAAACAAAAACCCATCTCATAGCTTGTTTCCATAGTCATCACTGAGGAGTTCAGAGACTAGAGTCCTCTGTTATTCCCCCTCCCATTCTTCTCCCTGTCTCCTTTTAGATGATGTTGGGAAAAGCAGAAATCTACATTGCAGTGCAAATGTTTGCTCAAGGGATCAAGGGACCTCAACAGATTTGTTCAACATATTATGAAGTCTTTACATAGATATGGGGGCCAGAGCTAGGTTAATGGTAGCTTAGATAGGCATATCCATACTATTGTTAGACTTTTCAGTTATAGTGTGGGTATACTGATAAGGTTTATTAAAAAAATCCTCACCCTTAGTCTGGAAATCACTACTTGTTCAAAATAAAGGTTTTCAAGAAGCAGTCTATGTGGCACCAGTAAATACAGTATGAGTTCAAATCAAAGAACCGCCTCCCCTCTTGCATTTAAAACCAGCTACTCTCCCCTCCCTAACTTGTTTCTTTACTGTAATCAGAAGCAATACTAACCTCTCTAAATCCATGGGTTAAACCAAGGTACATTTGCCGTAAAGAACTTTGGCAAAAATCCTTAGCACATGTAATGGTTTATGTATTCATGACACTGCACTGCAATGTTGGGGCTTTTTGGTAGTAAAAAGATTGTCACCATTCTCCGGAAGTAAAAAGTAAAACGAGAGAAGGTCAGAATAGGTGAAGGATACAACAGAAATCCTGGTTCAAATGTGTGCCTCACCAGATGTAACTGCTTTGTCTAAGCCTTGAAAATACAAGCCTTCTATCTTGCAAATAGTATAAAATATTTGATCTTTTAAGAATCAAATCAGATAACAATGGTCAAATTAAGAATTAATTTATCACAGTATAATCTGAAGTAACTTCTATGCAGTCAATGGAGCCCTACAAATGAGAACCGCTGTTATACCAGATTCACACTCAATGATTCTGCAATCACTTTCGTTTACTCACCTAACAAGTAAAATTATGTTAGCAGTTCTCTGAGCATTATTTTCTCTAAAATGTTATTGATTTTTGTTTTCTGGAATCTGACAGAAAGGTTCACAATATAGGTGTTAATCAGTGATTTTTATTGGCTATTCATTTTACAAACATTTTTTGTTCTCAGACCAGATTGCTATATCCAGCCCAAATACAGCTCAATATTATTGTTACTATTAATCATTTGTTCAGAGTTGTCATTGTGGGCTAAACCTTTTCAAGTTGCTGCCCAAGGTTCATGCACAAATTTGCAAACTCGAGGGTGGATTATAATGTATTATCAACAGCATTTGCATCTTCTGTGTAATTACTCTAGCTCAAATAAAATGTAGGCATAAGAACACCAGAGTACAATATTTTCTTTCCTTATCTTTTAAAAAATCTTTGTATTGACTTTCAGCAGAGTAGATATTTTTTAATCAATTTAAACATAATTATTTTTGCAGAAACCCTATTTTAGATTTATAGACATAACCATTTACTTTGGCTTGCATGGGAGGAGAAATAACAGGCAATGTATATCTCCCTGCTTGTACCTTTCTCTCCTACATGTCCCCAACACATCTCTTTCAATGCCAGGAATCAAAGCCTGCATGATATCAGTTCACATATTAAATTAACAACAAAACAAAAATTCCAATTCTGAATTGGTCAGTTTGAGTCATGTATACATCAAAATGCTCAGTAGCTATGTTAATATAATACATTTCCTAAGCATTATATATATTGTATTATTCCTACCAAAAAAATATTATTGACTACAAATGCCTATTTTACTTTACAGTATAGGCAAAGGAGCCTGTTCAAAGTTTTAGGACTACATGGATAGAGCTGGGGGAGGAAAAGGAATCTGAAGAACTTTGTCTCAGTGCTGTGGTCCCACTTGTATGAGACTGAAATGACAAGTTTGGGATGATTCAGATATGTCCCCTCTTTTTTTTTTTTTTTTTTCCCCAGAAAAAGTCAACAAGTTACATCTTATTTGAGCACCAACAAGTTATATCTTATCTGAGATTTCTTATATAGCACTGCTGGTTACAGTTCAGGAAGCTAAACATCAGATGACTACTTTGAAATGCAGATCCTTTTCTGATCTGAAAAATTAAGGCTGAATTTAAAACTTTGAGGCAGGCCACTTGCTACTGTGCCTGATTCCATATTAATGAACTCAATGAGCCAGGTGACGCTGCTTGCATTCCCCAAAAAAAAGTCATTGTTCATTTTCCCTGTCACTGCTGGGAGTCCAGTCTGATGTGCCCTGCTTCTATGACTTGTTCTTATAGAGGAAAATAAGTCTGGATCCAGGCCAGGTTCTCAAACTTTGAAATTAATCAACAGTATTATTTACTGAAAAGCCAGTGTTTTGCAACCTCAAGTAAAAATAAAGGCTCATATTGCAATTAAAAACAATAAGCTAATGAGGATGCAGGCTTACAGTATTCTTAAAAGATTTTGAGGGACTGTAGGTTTTAGTCTTAAATAAATAAGCATTGTTGTGGGCAAGATCTTGAAATTAATAAAAGTAATCAAGACCCTGTATATTTCATGTGGCTTGTTTGTGTTGGTAACATGATATACAGGTGAAAGTTACCATTCAAAGGAAATACCCTGCAGTCATCTGAAATAAGCTCAAAGTACAGAAGGGAAAACAGGCTGATGAAATTTTATAAGTTCATTTCATTTGATATAGACAGACTATGAATACCTGTAAAACAGCCATTTCTACATACATACATTTGTTTCCCTGTCTAAATGTAATCTATGGGTCATTACCATTTTCTGTAGTCAGGCTTGTCATCATTGAGTGTTAAGGGCATTCAATTCCTCTCCTACATCTCTTCCATACATCTTTCTAAACATCATAAATACATGGGGTTTTTTTCTCCTTGTCTGCAGTATGGGTCTAACTCACCAGTTTCAGAGGATACTGGATTATATCTTACACAAGAATTTCAGCAGTTCAAACATACAAAGATGTGAAAAATTTCCATGAGACGAAGCACCCACAATGCAAGGCTGTACATCAGTACTCTGAAATTGATGGCATTGCATTGAACAAAGCCCACATAAAATAAGAATTTAGAGCAAGATTCAAAAGAAAGATGGCAATGAACAGAAGCAGATGTGCTGCCTACAAAAAGTTAAATAATCATTAAATGAAAACCAGACAGTTTCACAGGTAAACTACCATGCAACTTCATAGGTTCAAATAAACCAAAGCCTATTACACTATCTTCGTCTTTCCATCCTACATATATCTTTCGTATCTGTCAAATAATGACCAAATAATTCCCTTTCACTGTCTGTTAAGTCATTTCCTTTATTGACATCACTTCGTGTCCTTGTTGCATCAATTATTTTCTTTCATTTCACAGTTCATGGCCAATTACTGTTTATTCCATTTCTTCCTCTAATTTACCTTCTCATCATAATCTTCTTTACCAGATGTATTAAACAGTAAGTATTCATTACTTCTAAATGTTTGTAACAGTGATTCTATGGAGCCTGCAGGTGTTAGTATAATGGCCTGTCAAAAATAAAGTGCATACAAGATGACTATTTATAAAAAGATAAATACCTGTTCACTATTATAACCTATATCCTCTTATTTGTATTTCAGGTGATAAATATTAGCTGCAAACTTCACTTGTGCTTGAATTAGGAAACATTTTTCAGGGACTTGTGTGAATGTAGAAAGGCTGTTATAAATAAATAAATTGCATGTTTGGGACTACTGTTTTGATTAGCTTGATCCCAAAGACAAGAACTGACATCATTAAAAGGTTGAATTTACTTTTCTTTTTTGTTAATATTTTGCCATATAGAAGGATATGTACTTGGAAACATTGTTCTCAACAGAACTATGCATATTAAACCACAGCCAGCACAGCCAGCAATGAACAATTGTGCACTAATTCTGGCTCATCAATGTCTAGGATCCAGGTAACAGGGATAACTCCTAAACGTCAACTAATAGCAAAATACTGTCAACAGCTGCTCATCTCCTTTGCCATGCTATGGACACAGCAGCACCTTATGCTTCTGCTTGCTTGTTCACACACAACCAAAAAGAGATGACAAGTACTTGCTGGGTAGCTAAGCTCAGAGCAGCAGCCTAGTAATTTGCTGCATGTCATTTCCCATTGCACATGGTATATGAAATGTTAGGCTGGTCTGCAAAGTCTTTATGAGTACTTCAGTCTCTCTGAGAAAAACAAGCTGATCTTCTGGACTGTGGGATGAAGAGCAAACATTTCTGAAGGGTGCAAGAAAGTGTCCATACTTTAAAAATTACATTATACAGTAGGTTGTAAAGAAAATCTAGATAAAGCATGTCTGCTGATGCAATAGGTTAAACAGAGTGCTGTGTTAACAACAACTTTGGCCTTAAAAGTTCACTTGGAATGGCATCAGGATTCAAAACGGCAAACCTCTGATTTGGGTGATTCCATTAACAGCTCATGTTACTTCAGCATGAAATGAATTAATTTCTCCTGTCCAAACTTCCTTTCAGAAAACCAAAGGGTCTGATAAAATAAATTGATTAAAAATTTATACATTCTCAATGCTATTTAGACTTGAATTTATATGTTTGCTATTTTAGATTGTTATTCCTTTATATATGTGTGTGTATATAGCTCTCCATTATTTCAGGATGTACTAAAAATGCATTATGCAGGGCATAATGTGAAATATCTTTTCAAAACCCTGAAATCAAATGCTAAAACTGAAATATGAATTTCCATAATGAAAAAAAGTTTTTTGAAGTTGCTTTGCTCTAAATTAAAATGAACACGTTCCTCTATGAAATGTAAATTCAGAACTTTAACCAATGCTATGCAGGGGCTATACAAGAGACTGGGATAGATCTAGCACTGCATAAGCTGCATCATAATGAATGTTAATATACAGGTGAAATGCAGTTAACAGATATTGTACCTCCCCATACGGCTAAGATAATAATTAACTGGTATTACTGCATGACATCTTGTGTTTTATTACTAACTTAAGCATCTGAAGCATCAAAAAAGTGCTAAAGCTGATCAAACCTGAACTCAGTCTAAGTAATGTTCAAGCAGCTTTCAGACTTTTACTACCCTAAATGCAAGTGCAGCTGCTGAATATGTCAACATAGCCAAATGGCAGCAGCTATCTAGATTCCACTCTTGGAAAAGGCTACTGGGAAGGTGGCTTATAAGAAAGAAAGAGAAAATCCCATGATACCTAGCTTTTATTCTCTGCAATTTTTTTAAGTACTACAGTGCAGTGAGAAAAAGAAATCTTACTGAACCTGATAAAAGCAAATTTCTGCTTGAGATCAAAGCAAAAATACAGTCTGCGATGGAGTAGCTTTGCCCTTCCCAATAAGCTCACTTAACAATGGGAAATATCTACTACATGTTCCCAAAATGGTCTGAGGAAAAAGAACTTATTTCTGAAACAGATTGGACACTTTGAAAGAGGAAAGACATTGGTTGCTCATTGAAAAGTGTCTCTTCCTAGACAGCACTGTATCAGCAGCCTAGTTGATGGCAGAACAGACAGTGGCTGCACATCCACCTGGTGGCTGAAATAATTCTATCATCAAGTATTTCTGACTTACAAAGAACAGCACAATACAAAACCAGCAACTACAATGTATCCATCTACAATTGTACCAACACATTTTTGTAGGTGCTTTAGCTGAAATGTAAGACTGGCATTATGCACATCCAGCGTTTGTGAATACCAGCTGGCTATCACAAGAGACATACAAGAATCAACTGTAAATCCAGGACTCACCTCTCCTTTTTACTTACCACCACTCCTCAGCATTCTTCAAATCTGTAATTCAGTAAAACTAGCAAAACCTATCTGTACTGTCAGCTATGGCTGTTATACACAACTTACATCTAATGTACCATATTTTGTTTTTTCAACATTCATAAAGTTCTTTGAGACTAATAATCCTATGTGCTTGTGCATATTGTAATCAGGACTGATTAGAGCTTCAAAGTGAAAACCAACATTGCTACAAGAACTAGTGCTAGAATGGCTTGATGGAGAAAAATATCTCAGGATATGGAAGACCAAGCAGAAATACCAATACAATAATGTAAGAAAAATCTCAACTGCTCAACTGTCTATGGTTCAGAGGGTTCTCAAACAATGTCTTTGTGGTAATACATGGGGCCTGATGCAAACTGGATTTAACTCAGCCATGTTAAATGACTTATATCCTAAACAAGAGCCACCTTTCACTAGTATCTGACTTGAGCCCTTGCAAGAACATTTACCATGCAATTTCCTGACATTTTCTATTCAATTTATTATCATCTACAGTTCAGTGATGGATAGGAAGATGATAAAAAATTTCTTCAAACTTAGAGCACTGCTGCTCTTACATCCTTGCTATTCTGTTCTAAGAAAACTGCAGCTGCCACTATGAATACATTAAGGCTTCATAAAACAGCTGTCCTTAAATATCTCATCACACCTCTCCATAGACAAGTATGGCATAAAGCCATAATTTTTGTTTTCATTCTTTTCATCTATGTGTCATGGTTTAACCCAGCAGGCAGCTAAAACAACCACACAGCCATTCACTCCTCCCTTCCCCTGTGGGATGGGGGGAGAGAATCAAAAAGGCGGCCGGGGG
>VXBL01004710.1:194569-221015 GCA_013400195.1 Aramus guarauna | reverse complement strand
AAAGAAGTCTTACAAGGGTGCAAAGATACGGAGATTTAGCCTTCTACCTTGGTCTAGCTGACATAATCACCATTAGCTATTGTCAGTGCAGAACACTGGTTGAACATGGGGTAAGATGCCCCATACCAATATTATTTATGTACTCTTTCTTCTTTTCATTTTTGGGAGATGTTTCAGAATTGAATTAATGATACATAGCAAGAATTCAATGAAACATTTAATATCTTCATCATAACTTCGTATCTTAAAATCACATGTCATGGGATTAATTTTTGTAGCTACAACTACAAAACTCAACATTTGTCATCTTTTAACTGGTCTTAGTTATGATTAAAATGGTTTCTAACTATAATTAGCTAATGATAAAAACACTTTTATGTGTTTTCATAACGGATGGATTGAAATCACATTTGATTTCCCTGTGGCTTTGTCACTCATTTCTACAGGGCAGAAAAACAAAACAAAGCTAGCATTTTCATATAACTGCTGAAAAGATTTCTCTTCTGTGTTTTTATTTCTCTCTCCATCTATTCCATCTCCACAGCTGCCAGCTTCATCCTAACCCCTTGCTTCCACTGGCAATGTTGATCACAAGATTCAGTACCATAATTTCCAGAAGTACAGTTTTCTGATGGCTTGTCATTTAATACAGGGAGGCAGCCACGATTTAAAGTTCCCACTTCCTATCAGAAAATTTCCACACCATAATGTGAGAATGAAGAATTCTGCCTCTTTCTCTTCAGAACTACTACATTTGTTCTTGCTTTTCAGCAGTGAATTTCACATTAAAATCACTCAAAATTTCAGACAAATCTATTCTAAATACTTTCCTCTTTTGCAAAAAGGAACAAATCTTAACTCATGATGATCATCTACTTTCATTCACATTTGGAAAAGANTGTGTGTGTGTGTGTGTTTTTCACTTAAAACTTTTGGTTTTTTTCAGAGTGATTTTTCATCTTCTTCCTTTACTTTTAGAATAACACATAGTTAATATTTTTATTCCGTAGTTTTAAATAAAACACTTGCTAAGGTGAGTTATTTCTTTGGCAGTCCAGATGGCTCATTTAGATATGACATTTAATTTATAAAGCTTTTAAGCACTTCCAGAGGCTCACACAGATTCCATAGCATATCTCCATGGCTCTCATCCATGAAGGACAGGTTAGGGCCCACGTACAGGCATAAACAGGCTGCTGTAAAATGATATACAGAGGTAGTCTAGCATAAACCAGAAAACAAATTCATAGATACAATTTTCTTCCATCAGTGGTAAAACTCTGAGTAGCTTCAGTTAAAACGGCATGGCTGGAAAATCAGGACCAGAACAGTATTCCACCAGCACACCACCAGTTCACCTCACTTAGATACCTCTCCCTATTGATTTTTGCCTTGAAAAGTGGAAGTGCAGGTGTGATTTGAGTATTCTAAACTGCTGTAGTCTGTTGTCCACTATCCTTTGTCAGAGTGTGAGTGTTACTCACATGTGGTCATTAAGATACGGTATGTCACCTAAAAGTGAGAAATTACAGAGTTGACAGAAAACTGTAGTGCCCAGGATGTAGCTGTTGGTATCTGACATTCAGCTGTAAGGTGATTTACAACATCCCAACCCAAATATAAATTTCTACTTAAGGATTACTTTATGTTTGAATAATCCTATACTAACAACATTCCCAGTATTGCCAGAATGAGGAAATAAGGCATGGATATCATACAGTATCTAAACAACAAGTGATCCTCCTTTTCCCTACAGCCTCTCATTTGTACAGTCTCTCCCACTGTCACACAGCAGCTATTAAGAGTAACTACCACAGATTTTGAATAAAATCTCCACAAATAATGACAAAAAGTACAACACAATGCAAGACCAGATGCAATATCAATGGGAACATCAAGGTTTTCAATACTACAATACTCCTCTCCAAAAATTAATATTTAAAATTGTGTACAGTACTTTATGCATACAATTACTTAGTACCCTGTCATATGAACTTCAGCTTTGCTGAAAAAGAGATCTTAAATGCCTTCTCTCCTGCCTTCTGCTCTAAGAACTCTAACAGCAGTCTTTCTTGGAAACAATAACACTAAAAGCACAAGCCTGACAGCTCTGTAAGAGTAGGTGCCTGTCATATGCAATGACAGATATTCATCCATCCACCCATCCATAATGTCACAGCCTAAAATTATTATTTTTAAAAATCATTTGGTGTTGTTAAAATGTCTTATGGAGAAGGAAACATGATTTTTAAAAACCTTAATGTTAAGAGCTAGTTAAAACAGAATTCCTTACAGTACACACCTGTTCTCAAATTCATTTGAGAAGCCAGAACTCCAATGAAAAAAACATTTTCCCCTTCTGCTTTTGTGAGCCTGTAATGTGCTTTCCCTTCTTTTCTTCAGAACCACAGGAGTGATCAGAGCTAAAGTAATATTATATTAGGTTGGCATGTCTTAAGAGCCTTGATTATTTCCATCAAAGTCACTGTGGAAAGCTAAATGTAATTTAACAGCCAAACTGTTCAGTATTAGTACTAAGATACAGTGGTTTTGACCTTGATCATTTCTCCATAAAAGAGGTAAAAGTAAGCCTTCTGACACTGGTCAAAGGACACAGGATCATCCTGATAATCTAAGAAAAATGTTGTAACTAATGAGGAGTGTTGTCTTCAGTCTAAGTTGTCACAAACTGAAGTACATGATCCTGAACTGTAATTGTGTTTGGGATGTATAAGGGTCCCTAATGACTGTGGATAGAGCTACTCCAAAATTCTCTCCATGAAAGGGATACAAATGCTGATTATGACTTTGGTAAGATTTCTTTTCTAGAAGCAGCAGCATTAACACTAATAGTAAATATAAAACCATTTTTGGGAGCAAGGGTCGAAGAGGAGTGTACTTGGGACACTTTTACAGCCAAGAATTTTTAATCTCAGTTCCCTAGAAAAAACCTACCCAAAAAAGCCAATAATCTATCCACGATGTCACTTACCACTTTTACCTTTTGTCACAGCTTCACTAACAATATGTGTAAAGAATGTTATAAGTAATATAAGTGAAAAGTGGAGAGGAAACTTTAGATACACCACAAAGATCAAAAATCACCACATTAGTAACATGATTTAGGCCAGCTATGAGTCCTTAAGTCTTACTTTTTTCCTCAAATACATACATAATATATACATATTAGCATATATAAGCACCAAATGAACAATTAGTATAATATGGAGATGCTGATTTTGATCAGACTAAAAGAAAAACCATTACTATATTTTAGTCTATAATTAAAAACAAACTTTGAGGCTTTTACAAATGCTAGCAATGGGGTTTTGTGTGTGTATACGTGTGCACGTCTTAAGAGTTAGGAATAAATGCTCATTGTAAACCAGCCATAAGTGGGATTGTAACAATCACATTTATATTTCAGTACAGTACCTTGCCATAAGATCTCCATGACTATACCGTACCTGACTATGTAGTATGAAAAGAATATAACATTTCAACATCATTAATGTTATTTTAATACTGATACAACTTTGTACCAGAGCTCTGAAATCTGAAAAATACTAACATGGAAGTCCACTTTTAGATATTTAATTAGTAGGTTGTTCTCCCAGTTGAGAAAAACTCTCCACATTTTCAGACCTGCGTTTTAAAAAGTGGGCTACGAGGCCAAAATTTTAAAGCACAAATGGCACACAGACAGCTGGTGTCCAGGCTCTATTGTAATGCACATTTAAATATCCAGATTGGATTCACAGTTCAACTAAAGGCAATTACAGTTTAGCTACCAATTCCAATGAAGCACAACTTCATTTTCAGAAGCACTGGATGCTTACACCTTCTATTGAATTTTATGAAAGCATTGGATGACATTCAGGTTATTTATTTAGATACCTGAATTTGCATTAACTTTGAAAATAATGAACTTCAACTTAAGAAAAACTAGAGAGTATTATCTGAATTGGGAAGGATCAGACGAAGAAGGAAAGGTTAGAATTATTTTACAAGATTTAGTCATTACAGGACTTTCCCAGGCACTTTGGCAAATGCACAATGATTACAATTCCCTACTCAGGGAACCATATAGCCTAAAGTCATGATGGATTTGCTTTTCACAGTAGCCTGTCCCAACAAGCTCGGATGAACTAATAAAATTTCTCTGTGCTGTTTCTTTAAAGATGGTACCTATGGGCAGCTGTAAGGGGCCAGGGAGCAGAGACTGAAAGATTTATGCTAATCAGAACTCACTACTCACTTTAATCTTTAACACCCTTAAGTAAGGATTTACATGAAATCCGCCCCCTAATATTTTAATTCTAAGCCAAGAGGAACAAATTCTGACCCATGGTGTCCATGAGACAAATTTAATCCATTTGAAGATCAGGAGCTGTCACACCTACAAAACACTAACCACGTTATGGTGTGAAACAGCAAAACTTTCATTAAATATCATTCTTTGGCAGAAAATTTGTCGTCAATCTCTCTAGGACCCTTTAATTCAAGGTCCATACCAATCTAGTATATTTTGAAGAGAATCTGCTGAAACTATAGCCCACACGGCCTGACAAAGTGCTGACCTACAGTAACTTCTGTTCTTCCACAAAGACACTAAAACACTCCTTGAAGAAGTCATCCCCTTGTCACAACCATCATATCATTAGCATCCTGTAGAGCCATGAGTCTAGAGGAGACAACCAGAACCCAGCATTGCCACATAAACGATGTACTGGTGCCGCAGAAACATAATAAATTTCTGAAGCAGAACACATGTGGTATGTTGGACGCTTTCTTGTCCTACTTCACACAACCAATCCCCTATAAAATGCTTAAGTGATGCTTCTTAGGTGAATGTTCAAGCAAGAGCCTGAAGTTTCACTTTTTTTTTTAGAAGTACCATAATTTAAAAATAAGTGAGGAAAAAATTATGACAGCTGATGGACTTTATGAATTGAACTAGCAGAACTCGCTGCTGTAGTAGAACAATAGAGACTTTAGTGCTAGTTTGTGAGTGGCCTTCTGCATGTAGATGTTTTGCAGGCCACAGTATATAGCTATGCAATACAGACAAAGAATACAACTATTATTCTGGCTCTTTTGTTTCCACTAGCAAGGATCTGAAAACTACACTAGAAATCCCAGTAGTTACCTAGAAGAACGTGCTGTCACGGCTAAGCAGACACTGTCCTGTGAAAAAGAATTGTTTCCTAGTATGTGTCAAAGGTCTCCAGGACCCAGCCCATGTCTCAGACAAGAGATACAGCAGTAGCTCATCTGAAAAATAGCTACAGTAAGTGCCCAGGGAAACTGCTCCTGAACTACATAAGTTGCCTACTAAGTGTAATCAGATTGTATCGCATGTGCACAGGACTGCCACATGACCCTGCACTCCTGTAACTTACTGACAAAACCCCCAAGGCTCTATGTTACAGTCTTCTGCAGCAGGATGCCTGGTAATCCATATGGGTATATTTATTCCCCTCACCATTAGGCTCCTAACTCCACCAGATCATCCTAAACTTTCTACAGTCAATGGAAAAAACAGGTTTCTACAGTGGGGAATTCTGAGCCCCTGAGGTCCAGCCTCAAACATGCCTGGGAGATCTGACCTCTCTCCATGAACAATATCAGGAGTCTGTGGAGATCTGACAGCTCAGTAAGCAGTTGTATCAGGTGGCCAATGCCGAGCATGGTGCATATCCCCTTGCTGCTCAGTAATCCTGACTGTTTGCTGGTGTGTTTGATAAGGCACATTGGCCATGGAAGTTGCTAACCTGGGGACACATCTGCCATTAAAATTTTAAATACCTATTTAGTTATTCGTGAGGATTTTTATTCACATGAGCAAAATCATTGAGTGCAGGGGGATCCCTGCTCTCTGTTATAGATAGGATTGCATTCTGACCCCTAAATTACTTTCTATGTGTCAAGTGCCAGCATTTTTGTATTCAGCATAAGGGCTACTATCAGGATAGGCAGTTCAGTGCAGTGCCAATGTGAAAGCTCTTATAGAAGTTTTAATTGTAACATTTTGGTGACTATACTGCTGCAAAGATCAATAAAACAGTGGAACTGCTTGGTTTACTGAAGACATTTAAAATATTGCAAATGTTCTATATTGTCTTTTTAACTAAACTGAAGTAAACAAATCTAGTATTGGTTGGATCGGAAATTGATATACGGGTAAAGTCTGTACTGGAGTTAGATGAGAATTATGTGACTAAATATTTTCAATTAAAAACATGACATTGTAAGATTTAAAACTTTTTGTGGAAAAGAAACACTTTAACAGATTTCTTGTTTAAGACAAATGGAAAAATCTCTCTAGCTATCCAAACAGCTTATGCTGTTTTTTCAAAACACAAAAAATACTATTTTTTGTTAGAATTTCCTTTTCTATTTGAACATACATATTCATAACATAAAACAAGGATAAAAATTAAATATTCCAAAATAATTTGAATTAAAATTTTCAATTTTCAGTTTTCATGACTACATTTTTTCCATAAGTCCATTAATATTTTCAAGGGTCCAATTTTCATTACAAATTCCACAATCATGCCTTTTGTGGAATAAATGTTACGTGCAGGGGACAAATTGTCACAAATGCAGAATTCTTTCATTCCAGCAGGTGAACTGCCTGTAGAGTATCTCATACAGAAAAAGCTTTTTAAATTGCTTCTCTTTTGAACTTGTGTAAAATGTATAATCATTGAAAAAAAAGCTGAGAGGGATAACGACAGGCAGGCCAAGCATACAGCAATTGACAGGAAAATTTCTTTTCCAAATCCAATGTGTTTGGCAAGCAGGTCTTTGGAATACACATATTAGATGGCATTTATATTGGAAATCAGAAGAGTGTTCTGGTAGCAAGTACAATCTTTTACATTCTGTCAGAGCCCACAATATTTATTTTGTACAGTCCAATCATCTATTTGTCAAACACTTTCTGTTAATATTTCCTGAGAGTTAGCTAGAGACCCAGCTGGTAGACACAGCAATATTAAAGCCAGGTAGAAGCACTAACAAAGGAGCTGAAAAGAACAATAGAATCAGAAAACACAGTTTTACTAGTGAAAAAACACAGCTGAGTTTTCAAATCCTTCCTGGTTCATAGAATAGCATGGCAAATTTAGATTTTAGAAATACAAGGCCAACTCTCTGAGATCTATAAGTTAATACTTATTCATGTAAATCAGCCCAAAGTTCTCAACTGGAATTTTCCCACATGATAGTAATGAGTTCTATAAAGATTTGGTGGATTAAGTACATGGATTTTTAATCACATCATATCTGTCTAAATCCATACGGTAATTGAATGTGTCCAACTCGCTATTCTCACCCTCCAAAGCAAGCCTTTTCCCTCCAATTTTTTTTTTTTCCCCATCCTTTCTCTACCATTAAAAAAAGATTTCCCACACTAGGATCTCCCACCATGCTCTCTGCACTTGACAGTGCACCACCCACACAGTTCTGTACAAGTGATAAGTCTCCAGCATTTGTAAGTTCTCTAAACTGCAATTCAGAATATTTTCTACAGCAGATGTTTTTCCTTGCTTCTGGTTTCATGTTTAGTAAGATTTTTTAAAAAAATGTATCAGCACAGATTAAAATGAAGTATGATAGAAATATAATTGCAGTCAGCTAAAGACTGGAAGGAAAATCTCCAAAAACATCTAAATGATCAGCATCTAGGTCTAAGTCCAGATGCTGAGAAGCAAGAGCATCTTTTACCCCCAATTTTTACTTCCACTGAAATAGAGGCTACAGGCTGTTTGTTACAAGTCTTCCATATTGGTATTGCTCCAGTGTTTTCATGTCTATATACAATGACTGGACTTATGAGTGCAAAGCAAATAACCAAAGATGGGCCAACATGTGCTATGTGTGCACAGTGACATACATGAACATTGGAATTAGTAGGTGGGGACAGGGAGACTCCTGCTGTGTGCTTGAAAGTGTGATCCACAACTCCTGTGTGAAAACAGTTTGTTCATGTTCTTTTTATATGACGAATATTTGGGTTTTTCCATTGAACTCACAAATGTTCAAAGACTGCAGTATTTACTGCTTGCACTTAACACTGATGAATAAACATGGTCACAAAGCATGTATCACTTTGGGTATTCAGACTTGACATAAATACTTCCTTCTTTTGGGGGAAGGCTATCAGCAAATCAGCGAGATTCTGTTGCAGAGTAAGGTTAAAGTTTAAGACTCAAATCCACATTAAAATATATTGGAGTGGGGCTTATATATGTCACCATTTTATTTTCCCACTGTTACATAACTTTATGTAGTTAATGTATTGCTTTATATAAAATCTATGCAATTGTGTTACTTTTTTCATTCTAGGTAATATTTTTGCAACAAGTGAAAAGAATTCAGCTGATAGCGATGAACTTTAAAACCTTTGTTGAGACAAAATGTGTTAAATCCTAATAAAAATTAATGTCTAATGGTTAGCGACAGTAGTAACAAGAGAATCTCCCTTTTTAAGATGAGATGAAGTACTCCATTCCCCTTGTAAGACTAACCAGAAACCACCTGGTTTTGTTGTCTAAGATATTAAGGAACCCCAAAAACATAGAAATGTAAATAAGACCAGTAAGAAGAACAATGCAAATAGTGCTAAAACTAGAGGACATTGTCAGTAAATAAATACAACAGGTAGGATTTTGTTTGCAAGGCCACTGCCGGGTGGGCAGAAAGAAGCAAATAGAAATTCCTGGGCAACCACATACTGTCAGACAATGATGGTCATTATTGTACAGACAACACAGGGATCTTTATCTGTAACTTAGGAGGGATTTAAAGTAACATATTACTCCATTTTTTTGGCAGGAATGTAAAAATACCCTCAAAACAAACTCTCTGTGTAAAGTCTCCATAACCATCTCACTGAATTTCTCAAGCATTATTTGTCCTGTAGCTCAGAGTTCTCCAGGTCAAAGGCTGAACAGTGCTAAGGTGTGAGCTAGAACAAGTAAACGGACAAATTATTTTCACTGCTCAGATGTGAGAGTCAAGTCAGAGCTCTGGTTTTAATTTTATTAACTTTTGTGGAGGCTACATTTGTTAAGTAAATTTAGCTACTGGATTTCAAAGCAAAGACTCTAGTATATTATGGCATTGTTTAACCTAACAGTCTGACAAAGCAATGTTAAAGGAGATCACCAGCTTTACCGCAAAAAGCAAAGCGAAATGTACTTTGAGGGAAATAAAGGAAAAATCTCAGAAAAGTGTGCAGATAGCAGAAGCCACTGAACTAAACTGAGTTTATTGAACTGTGTATAGCTGATCTCTAACTCCTTGTGAGAAAGCCACCAAAATTTTAGAGGAATAAGAAGAGGTTCTAAGTACAAGTCCTGGGCTGAAAAATTAATCTGTTACTTGCAAATAAAGAAAAAAAAAAAAAAAAAGAGCTAACATTTGGTGTTACTTGATATTGTTACATGTATCGATGTTGTTATTACTTAGGTGGAAGAATAGATTCAACACTTACATATTGAGAAGCTATTTCTGCTCCTGACAGTAATGTCCTCTCATTGCCAGGTTTATTAGACATCACAGGAACTTATGAGGACACATAAGTTAAAAATGAAGGAGCAATCAACCAGAAGAGGGAGTCAAAAAACCCCACAAACCCAAGAATCAGTTACCTGAAATGTAAATGTAGAAGCATTAAATTATATCTGACTCTCAGCCACTCATTTCCTACCAATGCATCTCAAATAAGGCAAAGTCCAGGCAGTACACCTGGTGCTGTGCTCCCTCACTCCAGTACATTAGTACTATTTGCTACAGTCCTGAGTCAATTTTTCCCTTTTTTGTCGTGGTTGCAAACAGCACTGCTACAATGCAGCAATAGGTGTATCTATATCCAGTGGACTAGATAACCATGAATTTTTTTCTTAAAGCAAGCAACTTGAATAGAACTGCAAGAGAGCATTCTACTGCTCACATAAAAATATAGTATTCTTATATTGTACATACAACACTCAATTTTCTAAAGCTTTCATGCAATTTCATTGTGCCTATTTTACAGCCAACCTGTAAATATAAACATATTCCAGAAAAATTATGCACCTCTGTGTTTGATCTGTTAACCAAATTCCCTCTTCATTTAAACAACACCCTCACTTGTTCCTAGCTGATCAAGAACTCCTAGAATTATCTTCCTTTGTCTTTCATCTTGTTCCAAGAGGCTTTATTAGAGCTGCCTTCCAACAGATATTGATTACCCTTATTAAATAAATTCAAAACCTCATGTTACCACACCCATTACTGATTTAAACAGTTACAATTCATTAATAAAGATTTAGGAAGTCAACCACTGATGTGTGACAAACTAATTTGTCCCATTCTGATTTCAATGACATTATTTATCATTAAAGATATAAAAATTTCAGCCCTGGAATAAGTGTTATTTCCTATTTCACTATACATTTTTTACTGAGGAACAAACAGATCTAAAGAGTTAAAACACTAAAAAAAAAACCAAAACCACAACAATCATTAGTTTGCCATACTTGAGATCCTAGTTACAAAAAGTCAGCCTTATAGTCAAGTGCACCTAATGTGAAAGGGAAGCATGAAGAGTTCATTGATTGTGAACACATCAAGACCTCTGCTATGAGGAGTTTCACCAACACTGTCTCATGCACATTTCATACCCAGACTGAATGTTAGTGTGAATAGAATTACAAATCCAAGAAAAATCAAAACACCTTTTCCAACCCCCACTCCCCTGTTTCTTTTTCATTTCTTCCCCCCACCCCCAGGAGCTTTAAAAGTCAGTTTTGGAAGACAGAAAAAACACTGCATACTTATTTCTCCCATAAAATCTGAATTTATGAAAGCTTGAGACTTTTTTAAAAGTACTCAGGGATGCTTCAATACATCTTGTTGGATCTAAATGCTGTTTCACACACTATTACATAATGTTCAAGAGGAACGCAGAAATACGGGTGAAATAAATAAACAGTGCTTCAAATGTATCTTCCAGCTCTTGAACACATCTTCCAGTTCACTGGCAACCTGCCAGTGCCTGCAAAGTGACTGTAGAGGAGACAGAGCCAGGCCCTTCACACTGGTGCATGGCAGGAGAGTGAGAGGCAGTGGGGGTATGCTGAAACAAGATAGGCTCCAGCTGCTGGTAAGGAGGGACTTTCCCACTGTGAAGCAGTCAGGTAGTAGAGCAGGTCCCCCAAGGAGTCTGTGCCATCTCCCTCCTTGGAGGTTTTCAAGACTGAAAAAATCCCTGTGCAACCTGGTCTGAGCTGATGGCTAACCATGCTTTGAGGTTAGACTAGATCCCTATAATCCCAACCTTTGCAGTAAGATGCTACGATGACAAGGTCCTTCCTTTAGAGATGTAAAGATCATATTAAAGTTTCATTTTCCGTATGTAATTCAGCCAGTCAAAAGACGTGATTATCCTGCTGCATTCAGCATTGCTGCAGCCTCACTTAGAGCACCGCATGCAGTTTGGGGCCCCACAATTTAAGAAGGATGTTAAGGTACTCGAATGCATCCAGAGGAAGACAACAAAGCTGATGAAAGGGCTGGAAGGCATGTCCTATGAGGAGCAGCTGAGGTCTCTGGGCTTGTCTAGTTTGGAGAAAAGGAGATCAAGGGGCAACCTCATTGCTCTCTACAGCTTCCTGAGGAGGGGAAGTGGAGATAGAGATGCTGATCTCTGCTTCCTGGGATCCAGTGATAGGACGCATGGGAACGGTTCAAAGCTGCGCCAGAGGAGGTTCAGACTGGACATTAGGAAGCATTTCTTTACCAGGACGGTGGTCAAACACTGGAACAGGCTTCCTACAGAGGTGGCCAGTGTCCCATGCCTGTCAGTGTCTGAGACACATTTGGACAATGCCCTTAATAACATGCTTTAACCTTTGGCCAACCCTGAAGTGGTCAGGCAGTTGGACTAGATGATGGTTGTAGGTCCCTTCCAATAAAAATATTCTAATCTAATTTAAAAGGCCAAAAATCCTCCTGATCTTAGCTAGATTACTAGACTACTACAACTAGAGACAACAGCTTATATAGTCAACTTCACTAAAAGGAATAGTTTCATTTAGCATCAGCTCTGGTTACTTTTGTCTTCCCAGTGCAAATGACCAGATACCCATTTGCGGATAGCTCACACAAAACAGTCCTTAGCACAAGTGAAGAGTGAGGCTTCAGTCATAATAAGAAAAATTTATCATTCTGCTTCATGCACTTCCACATGTAATTACTATTACAGATCTGAGCTGAAGGCAGTTACACAATTTATCTACACATTTCTCTCCCATGCCTTCAGTGTCAGCCTTAATTAACAGAATCTGAGAGCATTGACTGCTATTTGATTTCAACTGCAAACATACTCTGTTTAGGGACTGATCAAGTCCATTCATGTCAGGGAACTGCATAATTATCCTGGAATTATAATAGAAAACATAAGCCTTAAGTATCAACAGGACAACATGCAACTGACACATCCATGTAACTACATTACCTACGGTCACTTCAGCTTACGCTAAGTGCTTTTGCTCTCAGATACACCTTCCTGCCAAAGACAGCTGATTATTTATTTGCCTAGAATTCTTCACTGTGCATTGTCTATCATCTTGCTGGCATGTACAAGCTACTGCACTGAAACTTTAAAATCCTAGAGAGACAAAAAGATAAAATAATGACTATAGAAATAAGTACCCCTTGCAAGTGCAGTAAACTGCAGAAGAATTATCATTTCCTCTCATTCATGCTTGTATGGATTGGCTATGCAAACACACTAGATGTTTATTCATAATGGTTCTGCACAAGCTGCTGTGAAATAAGCTCTAGAGAAAGAGTAGTGAAGCTGAAGTGCTATAAGAAAATCTCAGGTATTGCATATTTTATGTCTCTGTAGAGCTGCCACACAGTAATAGCTAGTGGAGATCTGCACAGAACAACCAAATCTCTCCTGAATATTTCATCAGGGATGTCCATTGCAGGGTTCTTAAAAAATCTGGGACAATTGTGTTGAATTAATTTATAAAGTAATCTCTGTGAAATGTATGTCAGAAGACTCACTCTGCCTGGTTGCCGAAAAAAACCCAAAAACCCAAAACACACCCAACCAAAAAAACCCCACAGTGCAAAACTGAGTCTAGAAGCATTATTCACATTAATAGGTTGGTTGATAAGCACACCTGGCTACTCATCAGCTGAAAAGAAAGCATTTACTCTACATTTTTTGTTACTTATTTCACTTTGGTGAGATAAAATAATGAGATTAATCTGGTACAATGGAAAACAAAAGACAAGGAAGCCATTTAGAATAGTAAAATTTTCAGAAGTGGATACAGGCCTTTGTGAGAGTTTGCATTAATCACTGTCAATCTTATCTTTTTTTATTGTTAAGCTTCACTTAGTACCTCAGGAAAAAGCAATTTATTGCAAGGTTTTCATCAGGGGAGACTTGACCTTCTCTTCTTACATAACTGTAAAGCTAACCAGTGTACTAATTTCTAGCAGGCAATTCCTGTCAGCCTCTACACAGAGCAGACAATGGCTACTGAAACACCAGTTTGCTAAACAATTATCAATTAAAAACCACCTCTTAGCAATTTATAAGATAAATAAGAAGCTATATTATGTCAAAACATTATCACGACAATGGAGTTGAAACCACCCAGCTTTACTATAGTATTATTATAGCGAAAAACAAATCTATCCTTGTTTTTTCAGTTGTATATCATCTACTGTCAGAATAGAAGGATCCAATAGGGTTAAAATATTGCTTTGTTCTTATGAAATCATATTTTAGAGCTTCTCTTGGGATACATATTCTGGGTTCTGACTACTTATGTTAAGGATTTTTGTAGATAAAAAAAAGCAAGAAATTAGCAAATTACCACTGCAATTATATGCATGGGAATTTGAGGGCAAAATATAGTCAGAAACAGTATCTCTGTTTCCCTCTGCAAAAGCAAAAAAGAGTTTTCTACAGTGCTGGACAAGCTTGTATAAGAGACCTGAAGCAAAAACAATATTGCTGATTAATGCTCTGCTAAAAAATTTATTTTTCAGAAGACTGTCATTGACGTAAGCCTTCTCTCATCAAGAAACAGCTTCAAAGCACAATGAGATAAAGTAATAAATGAACACATCTCAAATAGCAAAGTAGTCTATCTTGCTTGTGAAGAAAAATAAGGCTTCTTTTCAGTAGCTATGCAAAAGAAGCAGCATGGATCTAAGTATGCTAGTGAATGTCAAGAAGGAACATTGAAATACCAAAGTGTGCCCTGTTCAGGCAGCTATAATGGTGGATCAATGCTTTTTCTTAAAATTATTCTCATCAATTTAAAACTAAGTCTTTGAGAACTAATATACGTCTTAATAACACCACCATAGGTAACAAGAGATTAAATTATCATCTGCTGAATCTCTTACCAGTTAAAGAGAATCTGGCATTCAGTTCATAACAGTATGATGTCCTAGAAATGCATACAGATTTACTCTCTTTAATACTATAGAAAGCACTTAAGTACACAATATTCCATTCACCACGTCTTTTGGGAAAGGCCCACAACTCTTACTGCCCTCTTCATTCAGTCCATGCCTATAGGAATGGAGCACAATATGTGTGGGCAGATCCCAGCACATTTAAGATACTTCATTCCATACCCACCCCATACCTCTGTGGGAATCTGAACATATTTTACACAAGAAAGGAGCATATGGGCCAGATTTGTTTTGCTCTTTTTTTTTTTTTTTCCCCCAGGAGGATCTCCTAGGGAGAACAGCTTTGTGCATACTGCTGTTCAGAACAGTCCATCCCAATAAGAAAAGATGACACCAAGTGAAGAATTGTTTACTGCCATATAGAAAAGATTTCAAATGGAGCCTCTATTAATGGAAGCAATCTTAACAAATATCAGCCAAGATATTTATCCAAACTGACAAAAGCACGGCCACAAATTACTGATTTTAACAACACATTTTAAGAGATTAAAAATTAATTGGCAGATGCCAAAGGGGAAAAAAAGTGATGTGGCATATTGCATCCTTTTATGACAGATGGTTTCAAATAGATTAATGAGGTGAGTGCTGAATTTCTAGGTTGTGGTTAATATTTAACCTCTAGCCAGCAGAAACCTCTAAGATTTTTACATCTGAGTGGTAAAAAGGCCTACCTAATTGAACAGTTAGAAACACTGTGCTAATTTGAAGAGTATCTTCCAAATGAAAAAAAAAAAAAAAATAACGGGGGGAGGCGGGGGACGGACGACACAACACGACCTTGTCACAACACTTGTATGGAATTGGAAATTCAATACTTTTTCCCCCCCTCTGAGAAACTGTGATGAGGAGAGACGCACAGACTATGTGAGCTCATATTATACTATGTCAGTCAAATGAGAAAAAGAAAAGGATCAGTAAGATACATTTTTTCCCTTCATCTCTAGACAATTTTAGAATGGTAGAAACTTACTTTTCCATTAAAAAAAGACCCAAAACAAAAGAAAGTTCATCTGCAATAATGAATCTTGTCTCCACACTTAAGACATCATAAAAGTTACTTGATATAACCAGCAGACATAGCACGTCTTGAATACCTCTTCAATATCTCCAAATTTTCACAGTTCATTTGGCCAAGAAGTTACAGGAAAGTGTATCACTTTACAGAATCTTTCAGACACTAAACGAAATCTGGAAAGTAGTTGTAAGCAACATCTAGTCAGGGTTTGTGGCTAAAACAATCGAATTGGATTTACATGTGTAGTGTTGCTGGTAACACTTCAGAGTGATTACTAATATTCACTGTCATTTACATTTTGAAGTAACTACTGGAAATGCACTGTACAAGAGTATGTACAAGAATTCAAAAATGAAGGAGAGCAAAATCAAATGACAAATATTAACATTCTTTGTAAATATTTACCATCCTAACAAAAATAATTATTAGGATACTCCATTATCTTCCTCCTGCATTTATTCTTTTCCTGGAATACAGATGAAGTCATTCTGAAGTGACTTACCATTGTATTGAACACCCTGCACGTCTCCAGCAAAATGGAAAAAACAATGCCTGGTCACACACTCTTATGCTGTAGCTATTTCTACAGTATCTGGTTCACAGGGACCCTGCATAGGACATGAGTAACTCTGGCATATCCTAATCTTTGAAGAGTATAGGTAGTATTCATTATTCTCTAGTAAACTCGGAAGAAAGAGATTAAGAAACAAATTACTCTTTCTTTAAAAAAAAATAATGATGAGAATAACAAATTTCTTTCAGATTCAAAATTCTTAAAGAGAAAATTTTTAATCATTTTCACTTTTTTTGCTAATATGCCAATAATAGATTCATGCTGTGGTACCCACAGACAGAAAATACAGTCACTAGACCTTGTCTACATAAAGCCAACTATAAACAGGTGAAACACAAATGCTCTTGAAAGGACCTCTGCCTTGGTCATACAATTTCCTTACTTAAAATTCATCTTTCTGCAGTGTATTTGAGAATTAATGACCAACATACCACACCCAGTTGCATCCCATTTTGCACTGCAAATCAACACAGGCCTCAATACCCCAGTCACCATCCTGTTCTGTTCCAGGGTGACAACAGGAGATCTATATCTTTGTCTTCAGTGTGGGCTAGGAAATACACTGTATGAATCAAATGCCCCTAAAGGGTTTTTCTTGACAGAAATGGGTAAGAAACTCTTTAATATTGCATTAATACTCCCAAGTAATTTGTGACAAAATGAAAGATTGATATACTAATTCAAACTGCAGTCCATACATCTGTTCACCCCTCTTTACAAATTCTTTATAGAAAGCATTCATTTCCATAAAAGACTGTCACACAAATTGTTATATAATGTATTTTTGTAACTTTTGGAGAAGAAAAAAAATATATGTATATGTAATACACAAATATAATATATAAACCCATTCTATATATGTTTAGATATTTTATATAAAATATATCTTGATGTCAATAAAATGCAGAATATGCTCCTTGATGATTGGCAATATCCATTTACCAGATTTGTCTTTTGTGTTGTTTCAGCATATCCCAGGTAGACATTCAAGAAGTAAAATAATTATCCAAATGGGAATACATTCTGATTATCCAAAATGGTACTTGGAATCCTGGTCTAATAAATGTGATGAAACCCTTAAAAACTTCAAGCAGTAAGGGGAGGGAAAATGGAGGGAAGAGAGTTTGAAGCTGTTTTCATTATGAAAACCGACAGCTCTTGGTTTCAGTTTCACCCTAAACTGCCATAGAGATTAATATTTTTTCTTTCAAAGCCACATTTTTATAAGAGATTACGTCTTCCTCTGAAAGCAGAAGAGCTCCATTCAAAGACATCCCCATTTGTTGTTGTCAGATTCTGCCTAGCTGGGCTGAGAGACTACTGTAGTTCTGCAGATCTGTGACCTGCACTTCACTCCCTCCAGGCACTATAAATAATTTCCATGGAAACAGTGCTGAAGACTACATCTGCAAGCCAGGAAGATATCTATAGCCTTTCTGTTAGATTTATGTCTTTTATTTTCCCCCCCCTCTCCATTTTCTCATTTAAACCAACATTAAATACATTTATTTTATAAAATACTTGACATAACTAAAATTATAAAAGAAAAGGTACAGAGGAAAAAAACTAAGGACATTCCTACTCCACAATATGTATGTATCTATCTATAGATTATCTTCATATCCTGCATTCCCATTTGCCCCGAGGAAAGAGTACATTTCATCTATGCTGCACTTTTTTTCACCCAAGGAAGAATTCTCCTTTAATCATCAAGGCTGGAGCTAATCAGCTGTACAAGCTATTTAATGAAGAGTGTTCTAATTCATACCTTGATGAGGCTGAGAAGTAGATACATGTGAAATCAAAGCTGAAGGGCTCTCTGAAACAGCCTCATCAGACCACAAAGGGAGGAACTGAACATGACAGAATGCACTGCAGCCTAGCCAAGTGCCAATCTGCAGCTCTTCAGGCCTGGATATCAATTTATCACACAGTGAAAATCAGCTAACTTGGCCGCCACTCCTCTTTCAGCAATGGAAAGATAATCTTCAACATGTGGATGTAGTAAAGAATCTGGAAATCTACCAAACCCTGTTCCCTCATGATCCCCCAATTAATGAGAATCCACACATATTGGAGGTATCCAGTACTCCCTCTTACTCCTATTGACCACAGGAATACCATGGCTTTAGGCTCTCCCTGCAAACTGTACAGCTGGTATCATTTTCATTGTCCACTGAAGCTGCACATGACTAGTCCCAAGATATAAGAGTCTCCTTACTCCAAGACCAGTCTACAGATATGAGGAGAAACAGAGATTGCCTTTTCTCTCCTCTAGCTGCGGTTGTACAACCTGCCTGTAGCTTAGGGGACAAGGGAAGCAAGTCAAAGCATCAGATCAAAACTCAAACACAAGCACCTAAAGAGAAATAACTGTAAACACTGCTTTGTTGTGGTTTTTTTTTTTTTCTTTTCAGTATAGCAATAGTTGTCACTGAACATAACAATAAATTTAAATAATTATTTTGGAGCTTCTTTTTCCCTCTGTGCTCCTCCTGTAAGATCTACTTTATACTCAGATAAGTTTGGGTGATGACCATGAGATTTTTCTTCATTAAGAGACATCAGATTCCACATCATATTTTACATTTTTGCCTGTATTTTAATCTTTCTTTTTTACGATCTGAAATATTGCTCTCATGCCAGGAAGAATTTGTACAGTTCATAGTAGTGTCAACATGAGCATTAAAAATAATGACTTAGGCTACCTGAAGCCACTGCTTTAAAGCAAAGACTTCTTTATGAAAAGATTACCTACTAGTACATAATCCATTAACTGTATTCATCTTTTAAGGTTTCTCTCTGTACTATGAATGTTAGAAAAATACTTGAGAACTCAAGACTTTCTTGGAATTTTTTGATCCAGAGAGGTTTAGAAAAATATCAGATAGAAGCTAATTCATCATAAGAGATATTAGTATTTGCATCTGTTCCTATAGCTACTGAAATCAAGATTGCTGTTCAATTAATGTTTGACATTTTTTACTACTAAAAGGACAAGAGTATCAAGATTAGAAAATTATTTCTTGTTCTCAATCTAAGATATCCTGAAGGTGGCTATTTTTTTTAGACTGTTATCAGATCCCAACTCTGTCAATTCACACCGTAACTACTTCAGATATTACTAAGTATTTAACATAATGTATACTACTTAACTTCTCTGTGCCTTGTCTTACCACTAAAATTAGTATCTCATAATAATTACCAATCTTCTTTCAAAGAATTATTAAGAAGGTTAATTAATTAATGCTTCTAGCACTCCTGAGATTCTCAGATGAAATAGCAGGATATATAAGAAGGGCTTTAGAGAAACTTTGAATTCACTGTCATAATCGCAATTAAATCAAGGAGAAATTTTATATTGTTATTCTCAGATCCTCTTTTCTTTGGTTTACTATTTTATTTTTTCCTACAAGTTGCCATTTGCTGCAAAGCATCTTAACTGATTTGAAGTTCCATATTATAACTTGCTTTATAAAACCATGTAAATTGCATCCATCATACATTAATCAATTGTGTTTAGGTAACATTGGTGAGGTTAGATCATATTTTTGTAATCACCCCTGTGCAAAGAGATGGACTGAGCACCTTTCGTCTCTTTCACTCCTGGAAGTAGCCACATTAGACCAAAAAAAGATGCACAGCAGCACAATTGTTCCTTAACTCCTGACACCAACCAGATAAATCATCAGAATTTGTTCACTGGGAACAGCAGCTCAAAACAACATATATTAAACTACCCTGATCTTCCCACCACTGTAGTTATGTACTTTGACATCCAACCCCTAGTTTCTCCTGTCAATCATTTTGAATTAGCAACAACAGAGTAACAAATTATTTTATAAAATATAATCTAGACATTTAAAAAAAGTATCAAGAGTATGTGGGAAAAGGAAAGGATAAATTCAACTCTACAATATTGTGTATATCAAATATATGCTGCTTTCCTCCTGGCAGTTTTCAGTAGAAAGACAGTCCTTTCATTTACTTAGAGTTATTAACTGAATGTTCCTGAGAGACATCCATTTAGTGTCTGTAACAACTACCTAATAAGACATCTTATAAAGTACAGTAAGATAAATAATTTTCAGAATCACATTTAGAATTTAAGATCATGACATTTGATTCATCAGTGATTACAGACTGTTATTAAAAATAGATGGTCCTGTTTTAACTTTCTGAATACCTGATTATTAGCTAATAGCTTAATATTCTGACATTAATTTAAAAACAAGATATTATTTTAAAAAATGTTCCTTTTATTACTTAAGCATGCTTTAGCCATATTAATATATTTCACTGTCACACAACAGAACTATATTTGCCCTGTGTGTAAGTACATATGAGTTCACATACTACCTGTTTTAATTTGTCATCTGACATGGAAATACAGACCAATTAGATATACCAGTGGCTTCCACAACTGACTGAGCCTTGTGAGCAGCACCACTATGAACCCCATGCCATCACTGCAAGAGCAGCATGCAGTCCAGCCTCGGACAATCCAAGGGAGAAAAAGGAGATATAAGCCACTGGCAAAACAGAAATGTCTCTGCAGCTGCTTTAAAAAAAAAATTTCATTTTTCTGCCAAATGTTTTTAGTTGAAAACTTTCTGACTTTGTGTTTCAGCCAGCTGTGAAACTCCCACACACAAAGCCACTTTCCAAATTGTTCTACTGAAAAAATAAAAATAAATAAAAATCAGTAAAAGCATTGTTTCTTGGCTTCCACTTTGTGTGGATATTTATACCTCTGGAAGTTAGTTCATACTAATATGCCTAAGGAAATTTTTCCCTTTAGTACTTTTTTAAATTTACCTTACATAGACCTTTATCTGTTCCTTGCTAACTCACTCCATTTGAAATAAAGTACTTGGAGATTCCCTCACGACCCTTTCATTTTGATCCCTTTAAGTTGCTGCAGCAGAAAAGTGTTAAGTTTTTAGCTCCAGTAGCCAGTGGCAAAAGCTTAACACATTAAACAAGTGGAACTATAAGCAAAAAAGAAGAGAAATAAAAAGAATCCTAATAAATATTTTTATTCTCTTTTGGGGGGGCTGACTCATGATGTTGGAATGACTGAGGCCAGTAATAAGAGTAATAGAGTGAAAATGAAATATTTAAGACCAGAAAATTTTCAATTCTTGTCCTACCAGACCAGAGCTGTTTGATACAAGTTACTACTGTTCTGCACTTAAATACAGGTGATTTCTGAAGAACTGTTAGCATAGTAGTACAAAAATTGCTTAAAGCACTTGACAGATGTTAGAAATAAAATTGTATATCTAATTATAATTCAGATACATAAATATTTTGTATATCTTGCTTAAGATATATAGAATTTTTATATATTATTATAGCAATATATGTCTATGTTATAAATATAGAAATATTGTATGCTTATATTAAAGTATCATATCTATTTGTATCTATTTAAGGGTAAGTTTCCATACTCTGATCCATAACATTTAAGAGTACCTTGAATTCCATCTAAATGTATAAAAAAAATAACTAAACATAGTGTCACTTATGTAAATGTCATAGTTATGGTGAAAATATAGGAACACAAACATTCACCTCCACAGCACTGATATAGAAGGTTTAGGGCAACTTAATAGAGCCTTTCAATACCTGCAACAAGGTTCTTGGGAAGATAAAGCTTTTTACAGAGATGCCTGGCAGGAGGATGAGAGACAATAGACATGAATTAAAATAGGAGATTCTGACTTGACATTAGGAAAATAGTTTTTGACAGCAACAGGATGCTGAAGCAGTGAAACAGGTTGCCCAGGTAGCCCAAGAAGTCTCCACATTTGGAGGTTTTCAAAACCCTGAGAAACCTACTTTGAACTCAATGCAGACCCCGCTCTGAGAAGTGGGTTGGACTGGATCCTGGGTCCCATCCAACTTGCATGAGTCTGAATCTATGACATGTCTGTGTAAAAGCCAAAAGTATAATTACTTACACATAGATTCTGAAGCATTCCAGACTCTGGACTTTTAAATTTTTTTCCCTTTAATTCTGATTTTTGAAATGAGAAAGAAATCCCAAGAATATAAGAGAAATGTAAAATCTCTGGCTGCTTTGGAAGAGAACTGGCAGATGATCACAATCATGTCATTGCAGCAGAGTTTCTACTTGAGTCCTGCACTGTGGTCAATTCCCACTCTCAATACAACCCACCACCACCCAAAAGCAGTGGCTTAAACTTTGACAGTGCAGAAGACCATGCTGAGATTCACAGTTTCAGTTCAGAAGTGGTGGGTAAGAAACAGCATATGCCAGGCCTCCATGCAGTTATTTACATCTCTGAGCATTCAGACCTTCCACATCAGTTTGTATTGATTCTAACTACCTGTTTGACGCAGTTGACCTACCTGAATAACTTATTTCTCAAGCTGAATGCAATACTGAAGCATAAAGTTTTAATGAAAAACAAAAGATGCAGGAGATACTCAAATTAGTAGAGTCTTTAATTATAGGTCATAAAGAGAACCTCCTCCTCTTAAGCAAGTTACCTTGCTTTGCCAGTAACTGCTGAAACCCATTCCTTAAGCCTGGGATAGCCTTCAGCGAAGCTAAGTGCACTGCCAATTTCAAGTTGCTTTTTCACTGCCAGAGTGTTCCTATACAAAGCTATGATGAATGAAAACCCAGTTACTCTCACCACAGTTTCTGGTGCCTGGTGATTCGTACCTCTGGTAACATACATGTAAAATTATGGATGTGAGCAACCCACAGGTAACAGCTACTGCCTTCACATCTAGCTGCAGATTTGGAGTGGCCTGGGAACTAGTTGATACTTTTTATTCTCAGATGATTCATCTCCTTTTACAGATATTAAATTATGTGATGTAATTACTAAAAAGTCTTTCACCATCTTCTTGCTCAGAGATGAGTCTTCAAATCACCTGGGATTAGGCTATAATTAATTATGAACGGCATTCCTTACAAGCACATCCACTTTTATGAACAAACCTAATTTTTGCAATAGCTTTTGCTCCTCACAGCTATTTGACTTATGGTTGGGTTAAACAGGCTTCAGTCAGTGGTCCCCTTCCATCACTGCACAAGTGGGTCACTGCAATATGTTAGAAAGTAGGCTGAATCTGCATTATTCCTAGACACAAGAAACACTGAAGACGTCAGAGTTCTCCTGTAATTGGGCATGGCATAAGCCTCAGGCTCCTGCTATGTTGTTCTTACAAAGGACAATATACAGTCTTGAATAGTAGTGTCTAGGATTATTTTCAAACTATGTTCAAGAAAAATAATAGCTAAAATGCTTCAGAGGGGATTTAAACCACAACTGGTTTTTTGCAAGACTGAAAACATACAGATTTATTGTATAGCTTTATATAGTTTAAAAATGCTTCTGTAAATAGATCTTAGGACTTCTGTCTGTGAGGACATGCAGTATCTCAGAAGCAGGAATACAAATATATTCATTGAAGCTGAAAGAAAGATTGNAAAAAACCAAACACACACAACCCAGAAGACTTACTTTCACTCAAATAGTCATACAGCTGCAGAGATTGTGCTTTTGCAGAAATTGGGGGGGGATTAAAAGCAGAGCTGCTGGGGGTTTTCCCCTTAATGCTCCTAAATTTTTGTCTCGTCCTGCCCCCTGGTGGGAGAACAGGCCACGGGTCTGTTGGTTTCACAAAGGCACGTTTGTACAATGTAACCCCAAATCACACCGCATTTCTTATATATCTATTTGTGAAAAAGAATGTATATAACTCAACATAGGCAGGATTTACTTAAATACTAGGGAAATAAACTATTATTATTTAATAAAAGGTTGTGTGTTGATTTATCTAAAAATTAACAAAGCACCTGCAGAATTTTTACAACATTGCAATAAATATCATTTCTATTATAGATAGATATTTCATAGTCACAATTAAATGAAAATGTATACTAAAATATATAAGTAAGCATACAGTGTTCATTATTCAATGATGTTTTAGTAATACCTCAAGATATACCATCATCTATAGCATGATAGAAAGTTTGTTCATTTACAGAGTACATAAATTCTAGAAGGATCAAAGATGATAGTACAGACATGCTGTGGGTTATAGCTTGGTAGTTGAAAAGGTACTTTAGATCTAACAGGTAGGAAGTACAAAAGCACAATCAAAAGCCTTAAAAATGTTGACACTTGCCATCCATTTACCAGCTGTAATTCTGCTCTCACTGAATGATTTCCTTTGAGTTACAAAATAAGATACTACCAGCACGGATAAATGCCAATTTTAACCTCTTCAGCACATTCAGCCATGTTTAGATTAATTTTGACACATCTGTATTGCAATCTCAATTCCTTCATCCTATTTTAGCTCAAAATACTTCTGTATGCTCATGAACTCCCTCAGGCAGCAAGGTCACCCCCAGGCACTTCAGCTTTCTCTTGCCCCGAACTCTGGGTGCTGTAGACTCTAATGGCTGCAGGCAGCACATTCTGCTCTTGTCTACACTAGAGCTGTAGTGGAGGTGGGAAAAATCATTCAGTCCCACTCAGGTTTGACAGGGAAAACACCAGCACTGCAGTCTCTGAACACACTAGAGTTGTTGAGGCAACAATATTTACAAGGGCTCACTGTTGCACCAATAATGGCAAGACTAGGGTGTGACATTGGAGTATACTCACCTCCCCACACTCCAGGAACCACCACAGGCCTCTTGATAAATGAGAACAGTCTCAGCAGCCAGAGCCCTGCCCACCTTGCTTTCTTCAGGTACATCTGCCTTCATCATCCATCTAAAAAACAAATGGGTTCTTATACCTTTTCTCAGTTTCCTGCCACAGAGAGCAAGAGTTACTTTTTTAATGTAATTTTATATATATATATATATATATAAATATATATGCAAGGTGATAGAAAAACTCAATCCTGTTCTCATCCAGACAATAGAAATCAGAAGTAACTGTAGGGACCTATGTAAGAACAAAATACAAAAATACTAGAAAATACCAGAAACCAGAGCAGAGGCTTTACGATTTCCATCTACATTGTGGCCTGGATTCTCAGCTAGTACAGAGCAGTGTAATTTCCACTGCCCTCAACTTAACTGCTTTGCACTCACCAAGAATCCAACCATATGTGACAGCTTTGGGCAAAGGAAGATTAGACATCTTATTGCAGTTACATAACAATTTGCCTAAGCTGTGAATTTACAAGTTGCAATCAGACTGGTCTATCCTGAAGAGGCATGTGAAAATGCCCCAGGCTATGTGATACAGAATTACAGTGTCCCTGACTGATCAAAAACCTGGTAAGAAAGGGTAGGTTGCAGATGAAGACAAACTGCCGGCTGCAGACTAAAACCAGAACATTTTGAGAACAATTTCTTATGACTGTGTATTACCACAGGACAACCTTTTCTCTACTTATCCACCCAACCCAGCCTAATTTGTGCTCAGGCATTTAGGGATCACATGTCTTTATGAATCCTGGGTACTGAGGTATGTAGGATTGTGTTTTCAGGGCCATTTCATGGCTTATTTTAATAACGCTCTAACCACACAATTAAAACCTGATGAGATCTCAGTTTGGTTAAGTTCAATTTAATTGCCAAGGGTACAAGTAGGTGCTATAAAGTCTAATTAAAAAAGAGAGCTCCCACTCTGTTTATGTTGAAACACAGAAAGAATTCTGGTTCATCTCCAGTGACTGTAATTGATTTAGTCCCTGATTTATAAAAATTTATATTCTGAATAATTGATATGAGAACCTGATTCTGCAATCCCTGTTGTGTCAAACAGAATATACTCAGATGAATAATATGGATTTTAATATTCTAACTGCACACAGAAACTAAATAAATAAGCAAGCAGGAAGCTTTGCAAGGTGAGAAAGTATCTTATTTTTGTAGTACTTTGGTTTATAAAACACTACCATGCTTAAAGTTGTTTGGGCCATCCAGCCCATAAAGCAGTTTTCTTGACATGCTCAGGAAGAGGCAGATAGCCAAACCCTGCCCGCTTACGGACAGCCTGTGAATCAGAGGAATCTTCCTGAAGCAAGCTGTAATAGCACATCTCTGCCCCACCTCTGGGCCACAGAAAGGACCCGTCAGGGATCAGCCTCAGTGTACAGTTCTGCTGAAGCTGCAGAATGGAAGAAATTCCCACCTAGCAAGCTATGAGACTTTCAAGACCTTTTTGTGTAACCTTTTACCTGCTGTGATGCTCCAAAGTTTTTGCCCCAAAGCCCAGAGTTGAAGCTGACAAAGGGAGGTGGCAAAGGCTTGGAACATAGCTCCCAGGCTTGCTGCTTCACATCTTGGGGCTGCTGACCAGGAGGTCTGACTTCTTTCAAACTAAAAGGTACATCTAAAAAAA
>VXBL01004710.1:136791-194552 GCA_013400195.1 Aramus guarauna | reverse complement strand
AAAAAAAAAAAGAGACAAGTTTTCAAGACACATGGTCCTTAATGGCTTTTCTGTGCCTAAAATGCCTTTTTTTCCAGCCCACTGGTCCATCTAATATAAATTATCACCTCTGTGTATCCATCTTGCATACTCACCAAGCACTTAAAGCTATCTGAATAAAAGAAAACCTCTGATATTAGAAAAGAGATAATTGCCTTAACAGATAGGACTGGTTGGTATATGTGTCTTGGCTCTGGCTAGTTTTTGCTGTGGACCTCTGATGGCCCTCTGTCATCTGAACAGAGTGCAGCAAATTCCTTGCAAAACTTGCATCTGTTCCCTTTCGCTAACATCACACCAGATAGTTTCTATAGCCTCACAAACTCTTTCCTCAACCCATAATGGGGAAGAAGGAAGCAAACCTCAGTTAGGAATATATTTCAGTAATCTTGTAAGAAATGTGAGGAATTCTATAGAATAAGAGAAACCATCAATACGCCTCTGTGTTTGCGTGTGCAAGAGTACCAGTTATCTGGACAAATAACAGAAAAACAAATTTCAGTGGTGCAACTTTTAAAAATCCATTTGAGCTCACACTCTGTAAGGCTGCATATCAGACATACTACACAAGGTATATTGCAAATATTTGTTTTCACTACAAAAAGAAACAAACTGTAGCTAATTAAATATCACATTGCCTCTGGAAAAGAACAGAATAAGGGGAGGCTGAGGGCTATCTGTACTCAGCCCAGTGACCAGTAACTGTAACTAAGGAACCTACCTTGCTTCTAAGCACAGACCACTGATTTGCTTTTTTCATTGCAAACTGTGGTCTGCAGCTGGGCTATGGCTCTCTGCAGCCTGACCGGCAGTGTAATTGACCTTCTGGAAAAACTCCCTGCAGAGTTTGTTCCAATGCCTAGTGGGGAGGGTCAGGTTTTCCATCTCTTCAGACTTCAGTCAAGGGCTTTACGCATTACAACCAAAAAGTGAATGACCCAGTTAGCAAATTAAATATTAATACTTGTATATTTTCTGTCTCCTAAGCAATTACTCTTCCCTTTTTTCTTGTTTCAGAAGATCTAAAATACAAACACACATATGGAAAGATTAAGGCAAAAATATACATTATTATTTCTCTCAGAAACATACTTGCTCTCCCCTAGCTAAGATTTTTTGTGCCATGGTTTGTAACCAGCAAACACTAAAAAGACATTTGTATCATTTCATTGGAGAGAAGTGAGGGAACCTGTTGGCTTGTGTTAGGGAGCTCTCATCCCATTCACGTCATGGATCTCTGCTCTGGTGCCTGGAGCGCCTCTTCCTCCCCGTCCTTCTCCAACCTTGGGGATCACAGGGCTGTTTCTCACACTTTTTTCCTCACTCCTCACCATCTTTGTGGCATTTTTCCCTTTCATAAATATGCATTCACAGAGGTCCCACACCAGTGTGGCTGAGGGGCTCAGCTGTGCCCTGCTGTGGGGCTGGTGGAACCGGCTGGAACCGGCTGTGCCTGGCGCAAGGTAGCCCTGGCCCCCCTCACAGAGGCCACCCTGCAGCACCTCACTGCCAGCACCTCACCACAGAGACCCAGCACAAAGAAATCCAATAAAGAGAAAATGCAGGACATTTTCTGGGATCCAATGAAGTGAAACTCACACAGCTCTAAGAATTACAGTAGTTTGCTGTTTTTCCATGATGAAAAGTGCTGGTTTTCCTCACTCACAGAAGGGACTTCTTTTTAGCAGTTGTCTGAAATTTGTGTGATCTCTTACAGTCCAAGCAAATTGAAATTGAATTCTCCTTAGTGAAATGAGTCATTGCAATCTTCCACTCGAATCCATAATCACATCCATGCCTGGTTAACTATTTGAGCTGGTCAAAATTACAATGAAAGAAATATACCATCAGCTAAAAAGCTCTTACATGAGAGAACTGAATGGATTTTGAGAAACACAGCCATTCTCAAGAGGCAGCTGCATTGCCTGTTAGGAGCTAAAGGTGCACTGAAATTTCCAACCTGGTTTTCCTAAAACATAGTTTTTACCCCAAGAGAGACTGCAAACTGTTGGCTTTTAATCTTAATTCAGGATGAAAAAAAATTCTTTCAAGACACACACACAAAAAAAAAAAAAATCACTTGAAAGTTTTCCTGGAGGAATATCCGATTTCCCAACTGCCTTCCTAACTCCTTCAAGCAGCCTCTCTTTACAAAAGCACTTTTATCAAAGCTCTTCCAATAGGGAATATTTTATGAAATAATTTCAAAATAGATGTTCATCACCTAAAAGATCCAAAGACACGTCTTAGCTTCTCCCAGTGAATAACGTAATTCTCCCCCTCAGATCAGCCACACGAAAAGGCACTTCAGAGCAGCAAACAAGATGGCCGCCTCTGTCCTCTGCTTTCACAGCACACACTGCTGGGAAAACACTCACTGCTCACTTCACAAAGTGCAGGCTGTTAGCTGGATAGTAAAGGGTAAGTAAATATGCAAGTGTGAATCTAATCTATTTCTTATCTATCTGTTAATAAGCTAAAATATAACAGCTTGGAATTAATTGTTGGAGACAGTACACCAAGGGGGGGGAGAGGGGGGAAGCAACCTCAGATCAAATTTTCTTCTAGAAGGTGCTATATAGAAACAGAATCTTCCTTTTGTGCACTTACTTCTTAATCTTTGATAAATTTTAATATGGTTAGCACATATGCTCTCCAAAGTGTCATTAAATCCTCTAATTTTATACTTAGCAGTCCATAGAATTTCTTCAAAACCTACAACCACCCATTTTTTTACTTGAAGCAACGGAAAGTCCATCACCCCTTTCCTCGTTCCTTCCAGTCATTAATACATCTGACTTACAAAAATTTCACCCAAAACACTATAGGCCGAAACTGATAAAATCATGTGAGGCACCTTCTTTACTGCAGCAGGATTACAAATAGGAATGCTCCTCCTAACATGGCTGCAGAAAGGCAGTCTAACTTCTTACTGCTCAGGAAGAGAGAAGTGGACATATCTGCCTGGGCAGAGGTGACATTTTTGAGAGATCATGTTTTAGAAATCACACTGATGGCATGTGTCCTCAGAGCTGAGAGCTGTCAGGGAGCCCACTTTCCTTTTCCTACCTTCACCATAGGTACCATGATTATTGGTTTTATCTCCCTACCAGGACAGGAAGTCTCTTCTGCTGCTGCTTAGTGCCATTGTCAGTAGATTTCCACAAGTTATATTATGTGAAAATCTGTACCTTCATTAAAGTAATGAGGTAACTTCTATACCTGCATTCAGTTATTAAAAAAATACATCTACTTTTAGGAAGAAGTTTATACACCTAGGAGTGACATTATTATTCCTTCATTCCTGTGACTTCTCCAAGAAGAAAAAAAAAATTATTTGTACTACAGTAGTGATTATATCCCCCTAACAGTGTCTGACTATGCTAGGCATAGCAAATGCATGAAACAATAAAGTGACTTCCTGCCTCAAAGAGGTTACAATTTAAGCATACGTGACAACAGATGGAGAAAACCCTGGAGTATTAATATTGCATGCACCAGAAGGGATTATTCTCACCACGCATGAATTAGACTGTACATTGTTGCTACTTGTACTGAAAGTCCTTGGTCCAATACCACATCTTGCAGGACTGGAGGTGGAATTTTTTTTTTTATTATTTATTTTCCAAAGCCTGCAGATTGAGTGTTCCCTCCCACACATTTCATTATACTGCTGTCAAAGTTCATTCTCACTGGCATTGTCATTTTTATTTTGAAAATGTTTTCAGATTGCAAGAGGCTGCAATGGAAAGAATCACTGACACAAAATTGGCGTGCTTTTCTGTAAGCAGTCGAAGGAAACAGTCTGCATTGCAGGCATGACAATCGGCATATCCCATGGGTAAGATTACTTGTTTCCTTCATCTGAAAGCAACACAGAACATAGCTGCACCAACAGTCATCATTTATTTTCGTACCACTGCACCGGTGGTCAGCAACAGGGGAAAAAGAGAACTTAGTAAAATCTAGCATGTTGTGCTTGAATATGCAGGGTCTGGAGCAGTTCTTCAGTAAGCTACTGACCTGAAAGTCCAGACGGTTTGTAAGCAGTGCCCTTACAAGTGATTATCACTCTGACTAAGCCAATTTAAAATCTGTTATGCTTGTCTCTACTGAGAACAGCTTTTGGCATCTCTCAAACACATTGTAGAGTGGTTTTCATTTTTGAGAAGCTTTGTTTCTTCTTCTTATGCCCAACACATTTGAACTACCATAGAAGTACTAATCAAACCAAAAGAATACTCTGTCACAGGCTGTATGTAGACCAGATGTGCTTCTGTTGATGTTGCAGAGAGATTTCTCCCAGCAGATTTGAACTGGGAACGTGAAGAGGCCATATGGTAGTAAAGATAATTTACATAGCATCTTTTATCACCAAATATCACAAAGCACCTTGCAAATCACCTACCGTACAGGAAGAATTTCACTCAGAACTGAAATGCAAATACCTTTGGGGTAAGACTTGGCAAATACATAACAACACAAAGTAATGCTATGAAACAACTTGTAACTAATTGTGAAGAATAAAGTCGTAATAAACTGAAATCATGAGAGGAACACAGGCAGACAAATTATAGTTACAAATCAGCTGCAATCTGCTCAGTTTCACCCTATATATGAAGCAATTTATTAAAACTAGTTTCTTCCTTTTGATAAGTACGACTCTGTTAAAATGCTCTGCAAACACAGACACTGAAAACAGAACACAACTAAGTGGCTAACTTATGTTAGTTTTGCAGAATTACTCTGCATATGTACAGTAAAGTTGTATACATCATCTTAACCTCAATGTCCCCAAAGGTAATGTGGCCAAGAATATATACTTTTATATTTGTTATTAAAAGGTAGTGTGGGAGGCTCTGGACAGTTTCATACTGTCACACATATTACTATGAAGTTAGAATAATCAAGAAAAAGCAGTTTTTTCAAATACAATAAAATTTTCTTTCTATCCATCTTGGGAAAAATAAACAGTAGGAGAAAGAACATGCAATAGAGTGCAATATGCAGAGTCAGAAAAAAAAAAAAAGGTCAGTATTTAATTTTCAACTGAAGCAACATAAAATTGCTGTAGTGAGATCTATTACTTGAAAATGTTACCTCCTTTTGGTTACCCTTTGACCACTTCCAGATTGACACATTGTTCCAGCACAGAATCTGTCCTATCTCCTGTAGATGTAGTCATATTATGTTTATGTGCTATAAGAAAGAAACTCTAAATGTTGCTCAATAAATCAAATGAATATTAAGTAGACATACAACAATTTAATTTATGATGTATATTTATAGAGCTCCCAGAAGAACTTAAGTGCAGTGAATGATTTTGTAGTAAAATGAAACTGGAAATGTAGTTTTTATTTAAAGATATTTTTTGAGATGAGGATTTTCAAAGAACTCAGGAAGTTCAGCTGCCAGCTCCTACCTTTTGAATTTCTAAGAACTGCTGTCCACACGCAGTAATCCAGGCCCGGTCACACAAAGTCACAGCAGTCTTAGTATCACGTTTAACCTCATCACAAAGCCACAGTCATCCTTCCTGTTCCAGAAAAGATAAAGATGTAAAGACAATGTTAGCGATTCTATAGTAAATGACCAGCAGGTCTTGTCCTCACTCCAGCGTTGCAACCTTTTGTAAGCAAGAGGAATATTTTCAGCTGCAAAACTTTTGTCTATTAAAGTAACTGCCAATTAGGAGCAAAGTGTTTTCTTGGAGCTGTTCAAACCCTTAAAACTGATTGCAACAAGATAAAGTGTCAGGATATTCCTGTTCAGTCCAAAGGAACAGCAGCAGAGACTGTACAGCAGACATACCAATATGGGGCTGCCTTGAAAATTATGGGTTAGAAAAGACGCCAAAGATTTCATGAATAGAAACACAGATCTCCGAGGGGGAGCAGCACAGCCATGTACCGAGGTTCTGTCTGCTTACCCCTGACATGCACCTCATTAGCATTCCTGGAAAATGTGCACTAGCAGTATCACTTCACAATTATGATGCCCATTTTCATGGTCATGTTTTGTTCAACCTCCTGATTGTAGTACTTACAATCAGAGGTACAAAATAGCATGAATCCAGTGCACTGAACTCCCAGGAGCAATTTTCTCTTTTTTTATTTTTAAAGTAAGAGTTATAGGCACTAAAAGGCAGTGGAAAGACTATTATTAAACTACATTTAAATATGTTTAATGGCACCACATGCTGACTCAGAAATTCCTTTCCTTCAAGCCTATACAAAGCAGAGGGCCTAATTGTGAATGCTTTATTACCGTGTTGATAAGTGTACCATATTACTCATTCCTTTTCAGAAAAAATCATACAGGCCCTTTTTAATACAATGTTTTAAAGATAAAACTCCAATATATCTATGTGGAAGAACAATCTTACCTTCTGAAGTAAAAATAACAACACCACCACTTACTGTACTTTAGATCTTCAAAGTGCAGTATGGATATTAAGCAATTTGTCCCTACTGGCAAGGATTTTGGTTTGCATTGGGCAGTAAGTAGCAGCAGGTATCTCACTTCTCCCCCCATTAAGGTATTTTCTCCTTCCTGTTTTATTGCACATATGCTAGATGAGGGCTTTACTTCTCTGTTCATGGGAATTCCAGACATCCCTTACCGGTGCTACTGAATGGCTTGAATTTGCTTTTACCAGCCAGAGGCACCCATCAGACATCTAATATTTGTAAGATCTCTCAGGAATGGAAGAGATTCAACTTTCTTCTGAGGCCTGCTCTCTTGCCATAACAGTGAGCTGCCTTGGGTATGTTTCATGAGGAAATATCACCTTTTTTTCTAGTTCTTATTTACTATCACAATTAATGGAACTAGAATAAGCCAGAATTTCATCTTTCACAAGTACTGGGGTAGAAATTCACAATGAGCATAGTCCCAGGGATGGTGCTTACACAAATACAAGAATAAAAGACAAGAACATTGTCCTCAGTTTTTTCAAAGTAGCCCAGTGAAGCAGGGCTTGACAATTCCTGCTGTTTATAGGAGACTACCTCCTTTTCACATGGCAAGAAGTACAGGCAAAAGAGTCAGTTCTGCTCTATAAACTAGGGCCAACTGTACAGTAACTGCAATTTGTAGAGCCATACTCTGTCACAGCAGCAATGACAGTCTGCCATTCCAGAAAACAGTTGAACTTAAAATATACAGCACTCCCATCCCACCACAAAACTCAGAAGCTGGTACAGTCCCAGTTCCTCTTTACAGCATCTCTTCTTTCTCTAAGTGTTCAGTAAAGTACCTAAGTCCTCTAAATTTCAAACTAAACCCCAAGGAGAATGAGGAGTCTGCAGATGTAACGAGCATTAATTCAGTAGTCTCTGTTGGCAGAAGAGCATTTGATGTTCAAGTGCATTACAGCCATTTATCTTTTGCTTATCCAGGAAGCTATTTCTATAAGCTTGTGAAGGTAATATTGTCAATAAACATTAAAATAAAACCATTGGAGCAGCTTGACAATTCCACTTTCAAGTGGTGCCAGTAGAGAGGTACGGCATATCCACACCACTGTAAATGTGGTGTGACCTTGTGTTGCTTCACTATCTTCCCTTCCTATCTCGTAACAGCATGTCATGAAAGTGCTCTGCCACATGCTTGCTTCCCCCAGGACTGCATGGCTACCTCTGCAGAAGCAATCCTGAAGGGCTGTGCTAAAACACAACTCCCTGCTTTCATGACTAATACAGGCCAGCAGATCTACAAAAAACAGCCCCTGCACAGTGATCATCTTGTCCTTTCCCAATGCTAGTAAAGAGTGCTCCAGGAAGACATAGGCTGGTATTTTGCCACAAAGGCAGCAGTTCTCTATCACACAACAAAAAAAAAAGACATGAGTTTCTGAGGTGCCCAAGTCAATTATCTTTGATTCAGACATCAGTTGTTAAGCTTTTCTCTTGAAAAACTAACATGCACATTGCTCGTATTTTCCATTATATCCAGAGCTATATTCTGAATTCTGTCTTGGGGACTGCGGTAGCTACAGATTAGATTTTGATCACAAGAATTAGGACTGTATTACTTGTAGAGGGTAGGACTTGCTAGAAGAATTTATACAGCTGAGGAAAAAAATACAAGATTTCTGGGTCTGAAAGGATGAACCAGAATTGTTTTTCTCTGATGTCACACAAAAATTTCTGAGCTGATTTATTGCATAGCTTATGAAAGATCAACACATGTACACAGAACAAAATAATTGTTTTCTTCTTCCCAGAAGCATAAACCTATATTTCAAAAGCCACTGCTGAAGTGAAGGATGAGATGGAAAGGTTGAACTCTGACTCAGTTTTCAAAGGCAGGTCTTTTGCTACTTACCTGGGAATTTTCTGTGTCTTCTGTTGCATTCTATGCTGCCATCATCTGGCTCTTTTCATAAAATCTGACATTTTCTAAATCTCAGTTGTCTCCAGGCCTAAGTTTTTCTCTGGGTAGAAAGCTTCAATGGTTTTTGTGAAGATATTTCACAGTAAGGATTTGCTTTTGTCCAGGCATCAAGCCTCTCTCTCCAGCCACCACACTCCCAGAATATTTACCCAGCCTCTTTGGCCAGGTACCCAGCTCCCTTTGCCTAACCGACCACTCGAGATAGAGTAAAGATGTTGATTTGTGTCTTTTCATACTCAGACCTACTATGCCGATTCCAACCCTCCTCGATCATATCCACCAGAGATTTCTTGATAGCAACACATTTACTTTTAGCATGCCAGCCACCAGGGTCCTGACTAAGTCCTCCTAACAAGGGAATGCAGACATCTGGTCATGGAAAACACCTTTCCTCCTACAGTAAATGGGTATTACCGACTCCTGCAGTGATTAACTTAAATATAAACAGGTTGTTTACTTACTCTGAGGCAAATACTATTTTCTGCCTGCCAGAGCAATGATAAAATGTGAGAGAATCTTTCCAGTCAGCTTACACTGATCCAAGGCCACACTGCTTCCAAGAGATCACAACTTTCACCTCCTTCCCATTCAACCGGCAACCAGAATACTGTATAAAGATTCAGAAATGTTTATCTGGCTTAAAGTCATGGTTGCAATGGCTGATAAAACTCTTAGGGAACCACAAAAGCACCGACACCAATGCAGATGTGAGGAGAACAATACATACAAAAACATTGCTTCATCTTTAGATTGCAGCACACCACTCTGGGTCATCCTGAAAGTCTTTTTTTCTTTTAGCATTTCCAATGCTTGGCTTTTTGTCTCTGTTCTTCTCCAGAGCCCTCTAGTCTCTGCCCATGCCAGACAAAAGCCTGCTTAGCAAAATATGCTCAGCTGCTTTGTCTTCCTGCCAAAGGATTCACCCAACCTGTTATGTAGGTAACAAGAAAGCAAGGTTGCCTGCCTCTCTGCTGTCTGGCCACACCCCAGTTCCCAGCATAGAACAGAAAGACACTACATCAAACATTTCTGTTGTGCATGAACTGTAAACAAGCAAACACAGCAGATACCCTCTATCACACAGCACATCAGTTACTGTGTGTGGTTCTTGACAGGACACTAACTGATCAGCATAGGGAGACAACAGCATGGTGTTACTGGGAGATACTTCAATATGTTTCCTTCATTCTTTTTCCTGAACAATTGCCCAGGAGAGGTAGGTTGGTTAAGGCTCTGCTGGAGCTTGGGATGTACATTTTTTAGAATATGGGAATTACCACATGTAAAGGAGATTTTCAGGCCTATAAATTAGAATTAACAAGTCTGGGGACAAACCAGAAAAAAGGGCATATTTACATAGGGACAGTAAGGAGAGATAAAACTAAAAGGAGAAAAGAAGGGAGACATGGTCTTCGGAACTTTAAGAAAGGCTGCTTGGATTTAACCCTCACAGCTGAGTCCTGAGAAATTCTGTAGAATCAAAACTGAAATTAAATAGAGACTTCTTTAACGAACAAAATAAAATCATGGCTAATACTGGATATGCAGAAATGACTAAGTATTCTGCCTGAGTACTAACTTCAAATGACTGTGCTGAAATTTACAGATTCTTTATTTGCTGTGGGGTTTTGTATTGACAGAACAGAGGTGGGACAAAGAGGCTGGAGGATGAGACAGCCAAATCAAACCTCCATTCTGAACTCAAATCAGAACGGGACCTGAATCAATACACACAGGTCTCGAGCACCACTGCATGCCTCCCCTAAAAAAGCCACACTGACCTGAATACTAGATGAATGCTTCCTGGCAGAACTGGGCACTGGCAGAAATGAAACTGGGATCCCAAGGCTTGAAAGAAGTCTCAATCCTAAAGAAGCAACACAGAAAGTAAATGTGTACCTCTAAAAATACTCATGCCAGCACAGTTAGATATTGGAGGCTTGAGGAAATACCTTAGATACATTTGTTTGCAGAGGAAATGCGGACAAGTCCCTTATTGGCCCTACGCAGCATTGCTGGCCAATTTTCCTAGCCTTGACCTGTGTAACTTTAGAGTAAGATGGAAATACAGAACAGCAAATCATGTAGAAATAAGTGCCACGTGTTCCTTACTCATGGATTAAACAAAACAAAGGATGCTTTATTTCATATTTCAAGCAGGCTCTCTATGTTTCTGCAGAGTACTGATGCCCTCCGATATCTGAGCAAGAAAGCATTAGGACAGTGCACACTGCATGCCTCCTTGCTTTCTTAATAAAAGAATAATGAACTCAGTGTGGCAGAAACAACACAACATGCTGCTATGAAGGAGACCTCAAAGCCCACTCAGCTGCTTCACTGGTGTCTATTAAAATTAATGAGTTTCTGCTACAGAAAAAAAAGAGGTGTCCTTACATGGGAATGAGATCTATGATCTTTGTATTGTAGCACCACCACTGAGCAGCACAGAAATCTGCACAGCTCAGTCTCAAATAATAAATTTCTTTTAACAGGAGGAAAGCAAGGACAGACTGAATACACTTACTATATATATTGAAAGAGGGGATAGGAGAGCTTTTCATTTGCATCTTAAGCACTTTCCCATTAGTAAAGACTGGGTTGCTGTTATGGCTCTTCCCCCCCACCCCCCGCCCCCCCATTTATGTAGCTAACAGAGCAAAAAATTGGCAATATTGAATGCCAGCCAGCACCTGAGGCTGCTAACTCAGCCAATATAGCCACGATACTTAATGTCTCTCAATTACAGAGCCCTTATTTTTGTGCATAGGAACATATATCTGGAGACTGGCACATTTCATTAATATTTTTGATTAACACAACCTTCACAGTGGATTTGAGCTTTTAATGCTTCCCAGTTAATGAAGCAAAATTTTGAAGCAGCTATTAGCTTGGTACAAATTACAATTTAAAAAATGCTGTTTCATTAAGACAGCTCAGTTTTACCCTGAATTCTTCAAGGCTTCATCCAACTGCAAAGAGGAGTTAACAACACATTGCTAAACTAACATCTCTTTGTAGCTTGCTCCCTGCCTCTAAGTTCCAGTAGGGAATTAAAATGACTAGCATGTTTTGTATATGAAAAGCACATCAAGTATTTTGTTAGTTCAGCTCAAGCCTGAACTACTTGGACTGAACTTCTGACTGAAGGACGCTTTTATCATAGATTACCTAGATTCCACAGAACAATTGCCCAAAATATTAAGGAAGATCACTTCCTTTTCTTATATCCTAGAGACACATCAACCTCATATATCAAATGAATACCAGCTTCAAACATAGTATACAATTACAAATGCCAAATCATGGTAAAAATCAGAAAATCAGCATTCGCTCAGAACTGCTCTGAACTGTCCTATAGGCACCAAATATTCGCATCATACTGAGGATATTTGATCTCAAACAACTCAGATTTAACATTTACACATTTTCTGTTTCAGAGTTTATTGCAACCTATAGAAAACTCTGAGCTTTTACAGACCAGGAAAAAGAAAGGGGAAGGAAAAAAAAAACCCACCTTGAAGAAGCATCAACAATCCAATCTACTAATGCATGCAGCTTTCCAAATTTAATTTTTTTAGGTTCCTATGGCTGTGATTTATACCTAAATATCTTTGCTATGTCACTGATGTTGAAATCAGTGTTTCCACATTATACCTGCATCAGTCTGCAAACTGCTTCAGTTCTAATTTAATCAAGTTCAGCCTATTAATAGTATCACGTAAAGGGCAGCTATTTTGCTTATCTCATTAAAATCCAGAAGTTTGCTACACTGCCATGCCATTAAATCCCAGTCAGTCTAGGAGCACTCTATTGGGACTGCATTAGTTAATCATTACTGAAATTTATTTTTCTTTTAGTTTCACTAGAGTCAAGCTTTCTCAAAAAAGATGCCATGGGAAGAAACATGACATCTGAAGGTCAGCCTCTATCACTTTTTTTTTGAAGGAGGCAAGAAAATGGAAATGAAGGTGTGCCCCAAAAGACTCCAGAAACAGTTAACTATATGGCGTAAGTTGAGAACGCTCCATTTTGTCACTTCCCTGTTGCTAGCTGGCAAACATCTCTGTGTCTCTCTCCACTCCCCTACTATTGTAGAGGGTCAAGCCTGAAGTTAAGCTCCAGAGACTACCTGGGGAATACTCTGATTCTGCAGATATTTGAACCCAAATGCAGTTGATTCCAGCTTCTCTAGTTTAGCCAAAGCAGAACCCCAGCACTGAGCAATCTGCCATGTATTCAGTAAAACCTCAGAGGGGGCTCTGGCAAAGAACTGATTTCCTTCCTCCTTCCCTCCTAAAACAGAGGAAGTGCAACTGTGGTCCCACAGAAACGTAATTGTTAAGAGACATTTCCACAAGGAATTCCAAGGCCAAAGAGACAAACACAACCTCTGCTAAAAGGAATCGTACTAACAAGACAGAGGCCATGTACACATCAGCAAGGACTGGGGTTCACTAGAAACAACTGTGGAATGAAACAGTTGGTGCTGATGACCTGACATCCTCATTATGCATATTTTATAGGGGTTTACCTCAGACAAGAGCTAATCGGGTCCCATTAGAGGCTGAATGCGGATGGTGAGCATTGAATGTGCTTTTGGAACACTTTGTCCTTTTCAGTTTCATCTGAAAGAGATCCAGTAAAGTACCCCAAGACTACTCCATATGTGCAGGGACAAGCAGATTGGCTTCAAAAGCACATTCCTGATCTGAACTAAACCACTAATCTAGACACACAATAAATTCTCCTGCATGAAACCCTAACAGCAGAATATACAGAGGAATAAAATCCATTCTGTGCTATGCCCAGAGATGCACCCCTGAAAAGTAGAATCAGGATGCACATTCAAAAGTGAGGTGATGCTATGTGAAAGACAAACAGATGGGCAGGCAATTTTTTAAATTAGACATAATGGAATGAGGCAATTTAAAGCAATTTTACTCCCTCTAAGAATAAAATTTGCTTTTACATTTTAAGCAAATGAGACCAGCTATGCAACACGAGCCACAGAGCTAAGCACCAAGAGGAGTGTCTTGGATCTTTCTCCAGTGATGTTCAAATGACAGAAAAAAGATCAGGATTTTTTCCAGGCTTAAAACCTTTGACATTCTCAGCTTTTCTGTATCTAGGCTTTATCACAAAAAATTAACCAAAGGTATTTTGACATGCCTAAGTAGAAATAAAATTATTTCTATTCAGATAGAAATTAAATATAGTAACAAAACTTCAAAAGCAATATCTAACTAGTTGAACAAAAAAAAAAATACTGAACCATAAATTCATCAGCTGCCTTGAGCTGTTCAGTTGCCAATCCACCATGCTACTGCTTCTGTTCTGGTTAAACTGAGCAACAGTAAAAAAGATGGCATCTTAACAGAGGAGGAAAAGGCATTCATTTGCTTTAAAGCTGTTTGGAGTTAAAATTCAATAGCAGCAAGAATCAAAAGAAAGTAATCAAGAAAGTATCATGACATCTATATCACTGTGTAGCAGTTCTCGGAATGAAATCGTCTCTTCAGACAAGAAAAGTTCCTGTAGTACAACCAATAATATTAAGATAATTTCATGCTACATACACTACTATATGAAGACTAAAGTCTCAATATAAAGTCAGCATGGTCTGTGGTCCTTAACATACATCTATGTATATTTTTGAATGTCCAAAATAAAACCTGCAGAGCACTAACTGCACATTCCTGTCTTCTGCATCACATAGACCCAAACAATGCTTTAATGACTAAACAAGAGAAATTTTATGTTATGAAGGGAGATTTTCTTACTAGTCACAGTCTAGTAGGTACCTTTTTATTTTGTCCAGTCTTTTCTGAATATTTGTCTATGTTCATTACATTCCCATCCTGCTTTTCATGTTACTGTTCAGATATTGATTTACCCAAATTTGACCAGAACAGTCATTGTAGTCCAGAACTAAACCTTTGTGAGTAATACCTGAACATAGCACACAGTAAGTCTTTACTGACTAGATATAGGGGATGCATATAAATTATCTAATTTTAATACCATAATTATACTTCTGACCCCTTTTTTAAAGCATGGCAGGCCTATAGCAAAAAATAATCCCATGTGTATGTTTTTAGAGAACACTAAAAAAACATTACCAAAAAGAAATATTTAAAAATATGTTATATTGTTTCTGTCCAAATAAGAAGCACAAACCTTTTAATGAACTAGGTCTCTCACATTGCTCTAAAAATAATTCTGTCCTGAGGCATTAAACAGATAATAATCAAACTTGAAATTCAGTGTTCTGTTCTTGCTGGTAGTCACTTTTCTGAGGTGTCAATAAAATGAGCATCGTTTGGGATTGCCTCTGTTTTTCTTATCTGTATACAGAAACAACGCTCGCACCTCTGCTCGCTGACTCCCTGCAAGCCTTCCTCAACTACCCGCGGACCGGGACAAGGTGCCCAGCGCTGCGGCACCACGGTACCGCGCTCAGCACAACCCTGAGCCCACCCCTTTCCCACACGCCCTATCTAAATGCTGCGGAGATCTGTGCAAGCCCCTGCAATACCAAAGAGAGCCCGTAAGAGGGAGACTTCATCGCACCAGACCTTGTAAGTGAGATACTTCGAAGCTATTTTATCAAGACCTAATCCACACTACAGCCAGATACACGACAGACATTCTGGAAAGATTTAAATGTAAAGAATTCATTTTAAAGAAAATATTTTTAAAATTACAACATTTGGGTTCTTATGCCATCTAATGATGCAAATTTTGCATAAGGAGTTGATGCTCAAGTCAGTGTAAAGATTTTTTTTAATCTCCTTTAAAATTATTTCCTCACTAGTATTTAACATTTTTCTTATCTTTTCCTGAAGACAAATAACTAGGGTAATACATACACAAGAAGTTTTTAGTTTTTTAGTTTTACCTGGCCAAGTGTAGAAAGGACATCTACAAAATTATGTTTTCTAGTTCATTTAACATTTACCTACCCAAAAGATAGGACCATGAGTTAAGAAGGAAGGCTAGGAGGTGATACCTTGAGACAGTTCACCAGCCTTCAGCTCTGCTGGTAAGAGACCAAAAGTCCAGGACTAGTGAGTCTCGTAAGTCAGCAGATCTCCCCATCAGCAAACACCAAACCTTATTTATAGCTGGTAATCTTGCGCAGCAGGAGTCACCTCTGGGAAATGGTGTATGCTGCTTACATAACAAAGCTTGTAGCAGCTGGCGCAAGTATCATAGAATTGGACTCAGATTGCTACACAGCTGATGTTTCTGTGCTAACCAATGCCTGTGCCAACTTACCTTTACCTTTGGTTGTGGATGTTGTCTGCCTGGACTTTAGTAAAGCCTTTAACACTATTTCCCACAGCATTCTCCTGAAGAAAGTGGCTGCTCATGGCTTGGACAGATGTACACTTCGCTAGGCAAAAATCTGGCTGGATGGCTGAGCCCAAAGAGTTATGGTGAATGGAGTTAAAGTCAGCTGGCTGCCGGTCACAAGTAGAGTTCCCCAGAGCTGAAGAAAAGGAGGCTGGGGGGAGATCTTATTGCTCTCTACAACTACCTGAAAGGAGGCTGTAGCCAGGTGGGTGTAGGTCTCCTCTCCCAAATAACAAGCAATAGGACAAGAGGAAATGGCCTCAAGTTGCACCAGGGGAGGTTATTATTGGATATTAGGAAAAATTTCTTCACTGAAAGGGTTGTCAAGCACTTGAACAGACTGCCCAGGGAAGTAGTTGAGTCACCATCCCTGGAAGTATTTAAAAGATGTGTAGATGTGGTGCTTAGGGACATGGTTTAGTGGTAGACTTGGTAGTGCTAGGTTAACAGAGTTGATGATCCTAAAGGTCTTTTCCAACCTAAATGATTCTATATTTAAAAACACAGACAATATCCCAGATGGTCTTTGAATATTTCCACTTCTCAAAGAGATCCCACATCACCAAAATGGAAAGAACTAAAAAGACCATGTCTTTCTGTGATAGTTCAGAGATTTACATGCCAGATTCCCCAAACCCTGAAACTTCCACTGCAAGTCATAATAACCCCTCGCATTTCTGACTTGGTCCCGATCTCCCCGCTTCCTTAACTCTTTGCTCCTGACACACCTGTTTAGAAAAGCAGCTTTTCCAGATTTTTCAATTTGTCTAATATACAACTTGAATATTTGAGACTAGACATTCTTCTTGCCATGTCCTTTGCAGATTTGATGCAGACATTCCCTGCATCATATATGCTGAATCCTGCACAGTCTCAGATATGGCTCAGAGAGCAAGTATGGCATCCTGTCAAATATGGAGCCATGTTTCCTTTCATTCTTCACACACCACTACATCGAGGTGTCATGGAGCCTGACAGAGGAAAATCAAACAGGTGCCTTGAAATTATTGCTTTCAAAGCAATTTTGCATGAAACAAAATATGTATTAATTCCGTATCCAATATAGCACTTTCATTTTACCTCTAAGAAAATTCAGCATTCCTGATCACAGAAGTTCAATTTTAGAATGCATTTTCTGTGATTTTTTCCTGAAGACTGTCACACTTCTTTAAAATACTTCATCATATGAAAGTTTATCATTCTTGTTAAAAGCAACCTTTAGCACCTGTCTAGCATTTTTACTGTAATTTCTGGACAGATAAATCACCACAATCTTTACCTCACCTGCTCATTTAGTTAGGCTATGTCCAGAACAAAGGGCCACAATAAATGCCAAAGTAAGGGCTACACCCACTTATAAACCACACAACCCCAAATCTCTTAAGTTAAATATTTACTAGATTATAACCAGTAAACAACACAAGTAGGTCCCTTAGATGATAACTCATTTATCCAAGGAAAAGTCTTTAGCAAGTATTTCTTGGCGCCACTGTGGACATTTCTAAAACATCTTTTTCCATCTGTTTTTCTTAACCCCACAAAAGAAGGTCAAACTTCCCCTGGATGGATATGCGCAAGAATAAAGCACAATAACACAGCATCAAAAGGATTTATCATCTCAGACTCTACTTCTGTCAGTCCTCCACCTTGTCTTCATTTGCAAAGTGGTAGTGATAAATGTGACATCAAAATGCAGTCTGACACTCTGGTTTCTGAACAAAGACAAAAAAGGTAAGATCCCAAGTTTTTAAAATCTTTTTAGGCTGCATACTGCTCTTAAGAAATATGACTATCAAAATCTGTCTTTCCATAGTATTTTGATCCTGCTTTTCACTCTGCTTTTCTTGCTTGCTAAAAAAAACCCTCCTAATAATGGAGTGGATCTAGATTGTGAGTTCTTGTGCTTTCAGATGTGGGAAGACAGGACAGAGAACAATTTTTATTAATCCAACATAACTTCAATGCATTTGTGGCCATTCACAGTAGATGAATATCTATTTCAAAGTTACAACTACACAAATCTTAAAATACCTGTGTGACTGACTATAGCTTTTCTTGGGAGACATGGGGGAAACAGGGAGAGAGAGGATAGAAAGACAGGTGAAGAAGAAAGGAGAAGGAGATATTGAAATGTAGTTAAATTTAATCAAACTCTTCTAAACCTGCTTCTGTGACATTAAACAGTATTAGAGAGTGATTTTGAATACATAAGAAATACTGTGGTCACTGTGCTGATTTGGCCTTCAGCACAGCAGCCATGCATAACAATAATCACAGCTTGCATAGATACAGTTTGTGTGGTTTAGCTTTAATTTAAACCACAACTTTTCCACTGTCAGAACTAGAACTATTTATTTTAATAAGAGAGTCAAATTAGCCAGTTCTAGTTTAAACAATCTCTATGATCAGGAAAGGCAGCAAAAAGGATTGTGAAGAGAGCCATCACTGTGAAACAAGTATAAACAAAGATGACTTTTGTCTTGCTCTGTGCATCTTTTTTTTTTTTTTACATCAGAGCTATATCCAGCAATGGATTGCCTTAAACATCCCCTATACTGAGTTTTCTGCTGTCTTATGTGACAATTCCATTATCAGAAGTCGCATTCTCATGAAGCTCATGTTTGACCTAACTTCCCAGTCCCTAACCTCCAGAAATTATAACTCCTGCTCAGCTTTTCTCACTCTCAAAACTGGTTATTTTACCTTTCATACACTCTGGCACCTTAATCTTCTCTTTAAGTTGCTGAAAACACACAATTTCAATCTTCTCTCTCTTGTGTCTCTAAATTATATCCTCAGATTGCCCTTTTATTTCAATCTCTCTTCTTCCAATTTTCTTTCTTACATTTTGCTCCTCCTCTCCCTAGCCCCCACATCTTGTCTATAGAATTTGTGGGCACAGATGGAGCTTCTTTTATATGCAAGGGGCTTTCCTTTTGCATGAAGGAGAAGTCTCCCCTGGCTGTTTACCTTTCTCTCACACCCTGCTTACATAGCCATGCTCAGAATATTCATTTCAGATTGAACTCTCAGAGAAGAAAATTAACCACAGTAATTTTTGTATGATTTGTGGTAAGTTACACCCCTGGACATCCATAATTTTGGATTTGTTTTGGTAAAGACATTTGTCTGTTTTAGAGAAACAAGCAGATGAAGTAGGAACTGGTTTAGAAATTACCAAATTTCTCACATGCTTTTTTTCCTCTCACACATTTAACCATAGATGTTAGTGTTAATTATTTCATTTAAGTAATAGACAAAACATAATATATATAGGGAGTTACTATGCTTAGTTACAAATTAAAAATTTTCCCACACAGATTACTGTGGGTTGTTATTTCTACCTAGGAATGCAGAATCTCAGTTCAACTATAAATCAACGCACCATGCATGTCACAATAAAAACTGAAATTATTACACAAAGAGATCCAAGCACACTAGGACACACGGATCAGAAAGGAAAATCAAAGCTGATAAACATGGTGTGAACATCATGCTGAACTCTGAGTTAGCTGTAGGTATGTTTACATGGCAATATTTGGTCAAGAAACAGACATCAGCATTATCTTAGGTAAGTGAAGATGTAACTGTGTGCACAGCTGTAGTCAAAAATGCAGATAAAGACTGAAACTGAGAATGTTAGAATGTGCTTATAGAAATCATTAGCACAAATTTGTCTAGAATATTATATGCACTCTGATCTCTGTATCTATGGAAAGAATTTTTGAGAATTAGAACAGACTTGGGGAAGGGTAAAAAATACCTTACTCCCTGAAAAACAAATATTAAAATCACTTATTTTAGAAACAATGCAGAAGGGAGCAGACAAAGCAAGAAAGAGGAACTCTTAATCTGTGTGCATGTCTGTTCAAAAAAAAAAAAAGGAGGCATTTCATAAAAGGTAAACAATCAAAATAGCAGTTTTACACTCACTCTATAATCAAACTGTGGAACCTGTTGCCACAGGAGGCTGTTGAAACCTATGATTCAATATTAAGAAAGAGAGTAAGTAATTTCCAGAATTTCCAAGTACAATTAGGATATCATCTTCGTAGAAAAATTATTTAATGTTTCTGAATTCAAGCCAACCTTTAATTGCTACAAATCAGGTAAGGCCCATGAGGGAAGAGCAGATTATTCCTTATCTGCCTACTGGGAGGTTGGTAGGCCTTTGTCAGAAGTGTCAGTACTGGGCTGTGCAGTGTTGGCAAAGGGATAACAGACATAGATCCAGCTTGGTTCCCTTCCAGGATGGCATTTCAGTTTTCATAGATTTGACAGTAGTCAACAGTCCAATAGAGTTAACACTCCTAAATGCTCATATTAGGGGGGGGATAAAGAATGCACATTAACATGAAAATGCAACATAAATGCTTCTGTTCATGGTAAAATATTGATCTAATATAATTTCAAAGTCTGTGGACTTTCATTTGCCCACACACTAGACTTGTTCTAACCTGCACTGGTTGTCATGGTTTGTTTTTTTATACAAAGAATCAAGAACATTATTTTGGTTAACAGGAAAACTAACACAGCAGAAAGAGGCTCTGTAGTCAGCAGAGGGAGTCAGCCACTTCCAGAAAGCAATTCATCTATTTTTAGGAATGGCCAAAGGGCCCGCTGGAGATGCCCATCTTCACTGGCTGCAGAGGGAATCTAAAGTCTGTCCTACATTTATAGTGAAACTTGTACATGGAATTGGTGGAATGACACTCTCCCACAAACTTCTAAACAATATCAGTGTGCAACTAGTTTAATCCAAGGATGTCTATCTCAGCAAAGAACTTCTCTGCTAACTTCCTGTGAGAGTTATTAAGCAGATACAGGTTAATACATAGTGAAGATTTTCAATTACTTCAGTTTTTAAAATACCATTTTCAAAATGACAATAAATCCAACCTCAGGCACAGAGAAGGCTGAAATCAAATTCTAGCAGCTTCAGTCCAGCAAACAGCCATTGATTTCTACAGCTGTTTTCCTGAAGAAAGGATGTATAAAATTGCCCCAGTGTTTGCATGCTCCTGTTGGCTGAAGTGTCATGGTAAATTCTTCTCAGAAACCCAGGCCCTAGGCGAACATAAAGGCTTTCCAGTTTTTCAGCAGTGCTCTAGTGCCATTCCTCTTCCAGTTGGCGTCAGAACAATGGTTTTTTAAAGAATTCCTGGTAGCACTATGTCAGAAGGGCACAGAACACGGCTATATAGAGCAAAAGGCAGAGAGCAAATGGCAGCACTGTGATTGCCTAGCACTGTCTGTATCACCTTCAGACTGGGACTTGTATAAATCAGTCACAACCAGCTATGCAACTGATAGCAAAGTTTATCTGTGTACAGAGCAACAGGAGCCTGCATGATTTTACTAATTTAAGTACCTGGAAGCAGCAAAGAAAAGGCATAATAGGTCACGTTACCAAAGTCTGAAGGTAGAAGGGTTCAGGGGAGGGTAGGAAGGCTGGGTGTTGAGGGGAAGTCTGGATTGACTCAGAGTGACAGCAATAATAGCCTATTTGACTATGGTCTATCAATACGCACAATTTCCAGCAGTGCTACATAGCAGGGCTCAGTGGTAGTAATCATAACATCTATCCAGCTGCTTTCAGGTGCTATCTTCTGTAACAAAACAGAGTGACTTTACAGATACATTTGAATCAGAGTAAACTGGTACTCACAGAGCATGCTCATGACTTTGTAAGACTCAAAAGAGCTGCTTCTATTTGTTTAAAGACACTTCGTGTTTTGGAATTCCAGGGGCAATTCACAATCTGCTATGGAAATACAGTGTCAGATTCTCCACTACTATGTATTTCCATACATGCCAATGGACAATATGATTCCTAGCAAACACTACGAAGGTGTAATTATACTTTTTTCCCTACCTGTAGTTTTCTACCTATAGCACCAAAACTTAAATTATTGTCATTTTGGAAATGTTCCCTTGGCTCATGCTAGAGCCAACACAGTTCTCTTATTCTATTTAATTCCTACATACCTTGAAGTACCTTCCTCTGTACTGATTACTAAAGAGATTACAAGAATCAAGTTTCCCAAAGGCTAGATGGCAAGCAGTAAATATGAAAGGGAAACCTCTAATGAGCAGCACTTATCTATTGCTATTAGCTAGGGAGATTCCCACTCCATCTGTTGACTGGGAAATATTTCAATAGGAAGATTACCTAGATCTGATAAGAAAGATTCCCAGCACAGGAAGATGTCATGGTAAATAAATGGCAATAATACCAGTCTAACCTTTAAAGAGCAGTGAGAACAGGTTCAAAAATATTAGATTATGGATTTGTTGTCATATAAATGAACTAAAACTCAGTAATACTATGCTGATAGTTTAATTCTCAAATTCTTATATAATTTTCTACTTTGGACAAGCCATGCGTTGCATGAAAAAGTTGATGTAGAACTCTGGACAAATTAAATCATGGGATAAGAGGTGAATTTTTTCCTGGTTTACTTTAGAACACTGTACTTACCTTTGGCCTGTAATAAAATCCCTGAATTGAGCATACCATAGAAATTTTCAGGCAATTAACAAATACAAGAAAGACTTTGGAGAGATCTTTGACACAGCAAGCAATTGCCAGGCCTGCCTANAAAAAAAAATCACCCAAAAACCCCAAAGAAACAAAAGAACCCCACACATAGAAGCTACTGCAGAGTTCCATAGCTTCTGAAAATGTCTGCTGGGGGACCAGATATGAAGTGAGGCATGACTTGTCACACCCTATGCTTGCTAAGCAACCATTTCTAGCAATTACATAGTTTATATAGAAATGCAAATAAAGTTATATAAACCAGTACTTTTTGCTGGTTTCTTTACTTGTTCTTTTCTAGCAGTTGCCACATGAAAGTTACAGAAAAGCTTGGCTCCCTGTGAGACAGAGATATATATACACACACAGAATGACAATCAATTCTTTCAGTTGATAATCTATTTCCTAATCTGATTTTAAGACAGGGAGATTACAATCTGTTAATATTTAGCTATGAAATCTGGTCTGCCTAAAGCTTGTTACAGAAAGTTGGAATATTTTTACACGGCCATTTACTTGTAGCTTCATTTCTGCAGTTCTGTGTATTTTCTAATTGAGGCATTTCTGAATATGCAAAGTTGCCTTAACTATAAAGTTATTTCATACACTAAATAAATCTGAGAAATTACTCAAGAGATCAGCATTTTATATCCTGGACAAAATACCATGCAAATCTCTGGCTGTAGATTGCAAAAGAACAACGAAGACAGCAGTTGTGCCCTTTTAGGAGGCCTGCGAATGCTGACTAGAGAACAAAAAAGGTCAGATTTGTAGGATCATGAATCCCCATCCCAAAAAATTACACACCTAGAGCTCTCTTAGGTAGGTTAAAGACATCTCTGTCCTTGTGGTGGCACCCATAGTACCTGACCACTCCCATTTATAGAACAGGATCAACCAACTAAAAGTACGTCATGACACGGGCTCAGAGATCCTTGCACTTTAACAGCTGCACGTGGAGGTGGAACGCATGGCCCCTGAGCCCAGTTCTAAAGTTCTGCGGATGACTGCAGTGGAATTTGGGTGTGAATCCACTCATCTTCCCTTCCTCTATCTAGAATGTGATAAGGCCAAGCCAACAATTCAGGCTACAGTTGTGCTTCTTCCTTAAATACCTTCTTTCCCTACTTGCCACATTTCCTTTTTCAAAAGGCCATCTCCTGTGGGAATAAAGAGATCAAGAAGCAAAATAAAATAACAACTTTTTGTATTTAATGATGAGATGTTTAGAATACTCGTCTTCTTTCACATTCCCAAACATTTTTCTGGCTCACAGCTATTTCAAAGATGTATTTGAGATCTGGGCACAAATAGTGCTTTGCTACTATATTTACGGTAAGATCTTATTTCTTTGTATGTAAAGATTACAAATGTTTTCCATCTTGAAATAGATGGCAGTACAACTTGCTTCATTCAGAAGAAAGTTTCCATTAGTCTGGAAACAGCTAATGTTGGCAATACTAGCTGAGGAAACAGTAAGCTGGAAAATACAGCAGCTGTCATGTGAAAGAATAAAGTGGTAAAACTAACAAACATTCATCTCCAAGCCTGGGTTTGTCCATCAGACTTTCATTGTGATGGCCTCCCAAAAGCAAGTACTTGAAGGTAAGTATTTGTCTGCTACATAGACTGGAATGCCAAGAATTTGCACCTTGTTCTAGGTTACAAGTGATTGAGTCAGTCCTATTGAAAACATCCTAATGTGATGCTCACATCAGAGTACTGGGGAAAAACTGCCATGAGGATTATCAGGTGCAGAAAAACCTATTTAATTCTCCACAGAAAAAAACATCACAAGGCATATGAAGCAGCCAGTGGAAAAAATATGAACATGGGTTATGCTCATCCTAATGGGATCATGCAAACATTTGTGCAAACAACTTCTACTACTTTGTGTATCAGCTTAAGAGGTAGATAATAAAATCAGTCCCTACATTAACAGAGAGGGGAAAGAAGAACAGGCTTTTTCCCTCCCAGTGGCCCTGGCTGTAACCTAGGTCAAACTGTACAGACACACAGCAGAGAGGATGAGGTAAAGAGACAGCACTGTCATAGCAAAAAGGAACCCTATGAGATCTTTTGAGCATCAAGAGACAATAATGGAAACAAAACGTTGTCACTGAAATGACCTTTATCCTAGTTGGCCCATCTTCTCATTAACCCACAGCATACTGATGGGCCTAAGCATGATTCTTAATTATTTTCATGAGATTTTTTTCATGTTTCACTGAAAACTGAGAAAAGGCAAAACCACTTCTTTGCAAATACAGCTCGTGAACAGGCAAAGTGACTCATGATGAATAATGAAAAGCCATGCTAAACACAGCATTCCATTAGAGAAAAGCTCTCAGAAAGGGATTCTACTGCAAGATTCAACACAGCATTTATACTAAGCTTGGGACTTAGTACAACTGTAACTCCTCTGACTTCAAAGATACCCAAAGACTGAATTTGGCCCTATTTGTTTTGGTAATGGCTGACTAGCCACAAATGAAAGCTGAAAGACTCAGGAAATGCTAAGGTAATCTTATTTCCTTTTCCCCTAATGCAGTGACTGCAGAGCTCCCAGTCAACTGCAGAATAGCCAGGATTATGTGTGTCTTGACTGTCATTTGTCTGCACACTGCTGCTAGAAATTAAAGATTTATCTTCTCCAAAAATCTTCTTGGCAGATACTCCTAATTGCGCTGCAGAATAATTCAATGTACTAAAGCATATTAATGCAGTTTGTCTTGTATTTGGGCAGGGGACAATGTCCTCTATAGACTTAATCCTTAGCTGCCATTTCCCATAAAGATTCTCTGTCTTGAGGCAACAAGCTTGACCTTGAATCTGCCCAGACAGAGCTTGTAACTGTATGTTTTGAACTACGAATACTTCATTTCTAGGTGCTCTTTGCCTCCTCAGACCCTGCTAGTACAAATCATAATGCCATGGAATTGCTCAGTGGAGTCCAAAAAGAGTCAGCAAATTCCAAAAGAGAAAATCCTTATAATGAAATGAGAAATTTTGCTAATCAATCCTTATGTCTCAAGGTTTGGTTTTTTTTTTTTACATAGTGAAACAAAAACTAAACTGTATCTATCTACAAACATATTAAGAATTAGATTTTAGGGATGCGGAAACAAGTAATGCATGGCTGCTGGTTTGGGACATGCACTGTGATCCATGCAAAATTGAGTGTAAAGAAGGACACAGTCCGTCCCTTAAGTGGGATTTTTGGCTGAAGTTCAAGAATTTTGTTTCAAAATAAACATGTTATTTCACAGAGTACAGAGAAGTGACCTTCTTTGAGGTGAGAATTGAACTGCAGTAAGAAGTGATATTTCCCATCTACACAGAACTTTTCAAGGGCTCCCAGGTAGAGGATAGATCAAGGCTGTTTATTGTTCCCAGCATCACTCTACAACATCTATCAAAATAAGACAATGATACTCAATCTTCCTTGCAAAGTCAATACTAGAGGGATAAAGATTGTATGTGTGTCTTTAGAAAGATACCCACAAGAAGTGTTAATTTTAGAAAACTATCCCCAGGAGTCTATGAATGAGCCAGAACCTACCTTATGCGTGCCACTGAAAATTACTTCTAGCTTTCCAGTCAATTTGGAGCATTACAAGAGTAATGTTCTTTTGGCTGGCTCCCTCAGAACAGAGGGGATGCTAAGCTGCTTGGCTGGCCCCTCCTTTGGCCCAAGTGTGCAATATCCCAGCAGATGCTATAAACAATCTACACTGCACAGCCAGAACCACCTTTAACAAATTTGATCTCTGGAAATAATTAAAGCTACTTCCCTCCCAGGAGCAAACTTTTTGCTGAAATTCAGGTGATTAAAGCTCTTTGGTATCTCATGTTGGTCAACAGCGCCCAGAGCTGCTCACAAATAGTAGGCCTGATCCTGCTGACAGAAACCTGAACTCTGTCAAGGTTACACATCTGATTTGGGGGACCTAGCTAGATCTGAACCAGTGAACAGACACAGAGGAGGATCAGGCTGTATAAATAGAGGATCGGGTTCCATATAATTAAGTCCTAGCCACAGTGAGCTGTTAGTGTTAGTTTCCCTATGCTGTAGGATGGAAGGATCACAACCAGTAACTATGAAGTGTGCTAGTATTCATGGCTCTCAGAGCCACAGTATACAAGCACCTATGGCCACTTCCTTGGCAACATTAGTTTCATCCAGTATGAAAACATGCAAAGGGAACTGCTGGTACCCTCAGAAAGAACCATTATCATGTCAGGACTTCACAATAGGGAGGAACTCTCTCTTACGCTAAAATCCCCGCTCAAGCAGTGTCTTTCTGCTCTCACCAAGTTTCACACACAGTCTGATCACTCTGTCACTATGTTATTTCCACAGAAGCTACTGTGTCACCCCATGTTTCCCTGTCAGAACACAACCCAGCCCTCTTCATAGGCAGTGCAGGATCTGATGAAACACGCACAGAACCTACCCACCCAGCACAGGCAGCTGCCATCTACAAGCCCCGGCAGGTCCATCCCTGGAGCAAGGCCAGTTTCTGTGCTTCCTTTTTTAAAAATGCTTCCTTTTGAAAAAGTGCTTCCTTTACTCCAGCTGAACAAGTAATACCAGATGCACTGTTGGTTAACCTTCCCATGCTCTTACTTCTCCTACAAAAAGTGGTTGGTAGAGGTTTACTCTGTTACTGTTCTTACTGATGCCACACTGACTCGTGCTCTGTGTCCATCCTGTAACTCAATTTTATTTGTCAGAATGAGGTATCAGCTGAGCAAGCCCTGCCTCATTCCCGGCGTGGGAGCTGAACTGCTGATCAAAGAGCTTTCAAGCTTTGTTATTATATACCTGCTGATGGCCAGACAAAAGACCAAACTATAGATCATGAATACTGCTTCTTCAGCAACTTACTTTCTCATGTATTAGTTAACTTTTTCCTAGTGTTCATCATGATCTCTTCCTCATGATCTCTTCCCTGTTTTATGTGTTCTTGAGGTTACCTTTATAATATGATCTATTTATATGTTTCCAGAGGTGCTAAGGCACATCTATAAGTTAATCATTGACATGAAACAGTACCAAAAGCAAAATGAAATCAAACTAATCAAAAGAAAGTAGTGGGCTTCCTGTATGTTTTTCTAATTTTTTTTTCCCCCCTGGTTTTAAATACCCCTTCTGGGGTTAATTTTCCCCTCATCTTCCTCATTGTCAGTACTACAGCTCAGATAAATCTCCCATTACCAGATGTGGTTTTCTGCCAAGCCCCTATGAGTGCTCATCAGAATCATCAGTCTGCTCTCATATTGTGAGCGTTCAGGACCATGACCCACTTTGCCCTACCTTTCCCATTAAATTTTGTAACCTTTCAGGCAGTGAAAGGTTCTGTATCTTTCCCAAACTGGAAGGTATTGTTAGAAAAAACACTACAAATACCATAAAACAGGCTATGATCTGGAATAAATACAAACAGCTGAGTTAAAAAAATGAGTTTTCTAGTTACAGCTAAAGTTAAGGGAATGGAAAGCTAAGTAAGTTCAGCTAGCTTTAGATGATCTTTGGTCACAGTAAGCATTGAATCACGTTATGTTAAAGTATGTTAAAATCCATGTTTTCTAACAGTGCACTTTGCCCAATATAGATAAGGTTTCTAACATTATCAGAAAAAGTAGCACATACAAAGAGTAACAGATTCAAAGCCAAGCCTTTGATAAGCTAAGAAAATAAAAGGGGCCTTCATAAGCTCACCGCTGGCACCATCACCTGCCCAAGTGTTTGTAAAACAGCTAGTATGACTGGAGCACAACATGCTTCACTGGTTGTAAAAGACTCTGCACAGACTGTGTTCTGTCAGTGGTCAGTTCTCTGAATGAAGGAGGGATTATTTATAGAGATACATGCAGAAAAGAATATTGGGATTTGTGGATTTTACATTCATACACACACATTTTGCTGATACATGCAGGCAGCTAGAGACAGGCGTTGTTATCTCTTCTGCCCAACATTGTGGCTTATGCTGTATGTATACCATGCAATAATCTATCACTACCGACTACCACTTATCAAGGCAGAAGGAATTCAATGCCAACTAGAAGCTCAGTTATTGACAAATCACATTTTTCCTTTCAAAGGCCAATAAACAGCCCCTCTGAAAAGAGAGGAACTTGCATGAATAGATGTTTGCCACGTGCAGAAACAAACTTCACACGCTGCTGACAGAGGCAGAGTTTCTACAGCTCTTCTCTGTTCGGAGCTCACTGTCCTGGATCTTCAGGAAACTGCCTGTAAGTGTCACAAGAGCCGACTGAGCCCTCTCGAAAACCTGCCCCAGTGTGCTGGGCCTGTCACACAAGCAATGTGTTTGTAAAGAGCAGTCGTACCTGCTGCGGCAAACATCCTTGTCACAAGGATTGAGCTGAGGCAGTGATACCGCTGCAATATAACAGACATGGTGCTTCTGCCAAGTGGGAGAAGTACAATTCCTCCCAGGTAGTTCATCTTCATGCCATCAGGCTGACCCCTAAGGAAACCCTGATTTACCAGAAGCCCTGCTTAGGTTGCATTTTCTACTGCATATCAAAATGGCAAGGGATTTCTGCACAAGCTGTGACTGAGGAGAAATTCCATGGCAGCCCCTGTTTCAGCCTCCAATTTCCCAGGGTGAAAAATGCCACTCCTCATCACCAAACCAAGTGCTGTCATCTGCTAATGCATAACATCAGCCTGGCTGCTGATTTAGAAAGGGTACTAAGATGAGACCTGAACTATAGCCCTCTGTGAAGATAGTCAGCCTGCTGTACTCAGTCTCAGCATGCAAAGAATTGACAAGTCAGCCAAGCCACACAGAGACATTTTTTGAGAGGTACTAAATCACATGACAGGACCTTCCCTTGGCAAATTGACAGGGGCAGGTTGCTTTTAGCAAATACAGCTACTCCTGAAACAGGATGGTGCTGGCATAAAATGGTTAGCATAGGAGACTGTTCAAGGGCAAATCATATTTGCTAATGATGACTACAGTATATTAGCCTGTGCTGGGTCTGCGCTGTCCAAAATAATTAATTAGAAGAGAAAGTTATGGAGACTAGTAAGGCATAGCAGTCTATTGCAACAGAAATAAAATAGAACAGAGACACTCTTTGAAACATTGGCAGCTCATACTTCACGGTCAGCACTTGCTTATGACTTCCAGGGTTTTCAACAGGAATCAAGCAGCTGTTTCAGTTCTCTTCTGGGCTGGGATGGCCTGCATTTTGGTAGCACAATTTTGGCAACATGCCATTATTGCTATGGTTGGTTGCAATTGTTATTTTGCATAGGCATAAGTCAAAAAGGCTGTTTAAAGTTTTTTTTTCCCCATGTTTATTTTACCAAATGACCAGCCATCATTTTAGCTAGATTCTGAATTCAGATCTCATCTAAATGGCTGTGCAAGGAGTAATCCTTGTTCAATAATGGCACTCCTTCCCCGTGAGCTATGAAAGTACTAGTCTCCCCATCTGTCAGATAGCAAGCAAGAAATACACAGTGGAGCAGTGTTGATTTTTCCCAGTTTACACAAACTCATTCATACTTCATCTAGGCTCGTGATAAGACAGTAAGGAGACACAGTCCTCACACATTCCATTACTCAGACCACCAAACAACAAGCAAATCCAGTCCTCATTTGAAAATCACTAGTTCTGCATTATAAAAGACAGCTTAAAATGTATAAAGTTCCAAAAGGAAGGTTACAAGCAAGTGGATTCAGCAACTGTCATAACAAACATGTTCTGTAAATATGTTCTGTAACCAGTAGAGTAGGACTGTAGATGCTATTATAATACTGACAGCTAACTGTCAAAACCACCACCTACCTGTAACAAATAGCAAATTCTGATGTGGTGTTTTTTTTAATTTCTTCCAGTAATGTGAAAAGTCAGCATAAAATTGAAAAAATATCAATACGAAATCTTTTAAAATTGTCCTGTAAGCAGTGTTTTCAATTATTCACTAAGATACTTGTTTCTAAATAACTTGAATAATTTTACTTGTCTTCATTCATCTAATACGAATTACCAAAACGAGGCAGATGAAGAGTTGAATATAAGTATATTGGTTAGGTATAAATCTTAAATAAATTTAGTTTTAGTTCAGAGTCTTACCTCCACCTGCACTCTTACTTGTATCTGTCAACTACCAGGAAATTTATCTTCAGAGAAAAACATGGAAATGTTTCATTAAAACTAGGAAGTGCTGTCCAAGATTGTAAGGAAAGCTTAGGTGTTCTTACAACCTGAGAACAGCTCCAGAGAAACTGTGGAAGAGCAAAGACCGTTTCTGATGGCTGGGGTGGCAGAAAGGCTGGGGAAAAGGGAATACCAGCCTGTGTCAGGGATTTTTGGTGCTCTTATTTCAGTAAGTGCCCAAAACCAGTACTAACAAGTTTGGCTGACCCTTGATTAAGCCATTTTTGTACCATCTAATTTATCACTTTTCTGAGGATGTTAAGAAGTTTGTCAGGATTTGTCACAGATTTCATCATTTTGCTTTTGCCACTCCCCCAGCATTACTGTCCATTGATTTTAAGGCCTAAGGAATCAGCTTTTTTTAAGTCTGCAGCAATGGATACTGCACTCAGACCTTGTTGCACTAACTGCCTAATATCCCTACTAAAAATCTCTTCTAGAATGCAGGTATTTCAACTTTCAACATCCAGTCACTGAATTACATTATAATTTTGCTAAAGAGGCTCTTTGTTGTCAAATTTCTGTTTCTTAGAGTGTTCCTGATGAACGACTTTCTATTTAATAAGTTAAACTCCTTCTGCAGAATGTAGTTTCTATTAAATCCTTTTACCATTCTTCTCATAACATTCCAGTTAGATTTTAGCATCCCTCTTGAAACATTGCCAGCAAAATTGGACAATCTATTCCTCGCAACAGTTGCACACATTCCCAAATACAGAAGGAACTTCAGATCTCTTTAGAACAGTAGCCATTTTAGCTACAGCTTTGCTATCAGAGTTAATATTCATCTGATTATCCAGTGTGACTCCCAAGATCTCCCCAGCATCATGAGGTTTCAGGGCAGTGTCAATCTGAGAAATTTAATCCTTTCTAAACATACGACCCTGCTTTTCACAATATTGAGATGAATACTGGTTACAAGCACACAGTCTGCTAGTGTTCCAGATCACTCCGTGCCAGTGGTTCCTAAAAAAAGTATCAATGAAAATAATATATCTACACTATTACCTTTTCCAGAAGTAACATCAAGTTAGGGTGACAGAATTTATTTTACTCACTTTCCTTTAATGCATTATAAGATCTCATATCAGCCTACCCAACGCTTTGCCTGGAACTGATGATGTTAAGCTGACAAGCCAAAAATTTTCTGGGTCATACTATCTACCTCTTTTAATAGCAAACCACATTTCTCTCAGGAATTTTAAACAGCAGTATAGGCTACAGATTAAATCAGTAACTTTTGTTGAAGACTACACTTCTACTTACTGTACTAGAGAACAGTTAAGAAAAAAATCATTCCTCTCCATTCAAGAAAAAAAATTACATCTGCAAAGGAGAGAATACCACAGCCAAGGCTTTAAGGTTTTGTGAAAGCAGTTATTACTGTCTTCACATATCACAGCAGTTCAGTTGGAAAGTAACATAGTTTGCTAGAAGTCACTAGAAACTCAAAATTGAGTATGATGTGGTAGATGTATAAACTGTTTCTTGACTGTATAGCATTACTCATTTTTCATTTAATGGAGGCCTATGAACACTAATTCTAATCCCTCATGGGGCTGGGGGGGAACCCCAAAAGCTAATTTTGTTGTTCATTCAACTCTTCTTCAAAGTGTTGTCAATTCATTCTCTACTTCTATATCACAAGTTTCTCTTTCAAAGAGTTTTTGTATGGCAATGAAGATAAATTTAAGTTGTTAGCATTTTTATTCTTGTTTAAAGGCACAAAGAGGAACTTTTAATGATTACATTATTTTCCCAGCCAATATATTAATCCTCAAGCAAGAACTGTCTGATCAAGATACCTAACAGTAAGCCATTGCCAGTTGAATCATATGGTTTTAGATTCAGTTGCTTTTAATCAGTTTCTATTTTTTGAAAAAGTGCCACGGATCAAAACACTGAAGAATACAAAAGGCCACTTACAGTTTGATTTAACAAGCTAGCCTTCCTACTGCACAATGGCACATCAAAATCTCATCTCCTGTGATTACTGCACTGTTTTAGCTCTAAGCAGTACTGATTTTGAATTATAATTATAAACTAGCACTGTCATTTACATTATGTCCCTCATCCACATAAGCCTTAAGAAAAAAAAAATAAGACTCATTTACTTAGAACTACAAAACACCTATGGAGCAGTTTATCATTTCTGAATTGTAGAGGGCCACTGCCAAGGTCTGTTTGCCACGTACATGTAGACATTGTCCGAGGAAAAATATGAAACGTTGCTAATGAAGAATTCTCAGGATATGCAGAAGTCCAAAGGAAAATAGATTCAGCTATTCCTTCATAATACCTTGTTATTGATATGAGCTTTGCAAACCAGAGTTTGAAAGGCAAAAACCAAAAAGCCTGATTAGGCAAATCTAACTGTTTTGTAATTAAGCAGATTGGAGGCAGATGCCATCAGAGACTCTCTGTAAACTTCTAAAGTGCTGAGATTAACCCAGGCAGACTACTAATTTAGCCTACAGATAAATGAGAATGCATGACAGATCTCAAACTGTTTATTAATCATCCCATATCTACATGGGATGGCATGGCACCTTGTTCATGAGTTGTTGCAAACCTTTTCATTACTCAAGAAGACCCAATTATTTAGAATGATTAAATAAGAAAATAATTAAATAGTCAAAGATGTACAAACCAAAGAATTAAAATAATTCTTATCGCACTTTAAAGTCTGAAACCAAGAGTATCTAGATACTGGAGGTAACTGTAAATTGGAGAGATAAGTCATTGTCTCACCAGCTAGGAGTGTTCTTGTAAATCAGGCCAAAGCTTGTTGGCTAACCACTCAAAAGGTCAAGTAAGTAAATTAAATGTAAAACTAGATTAAAAAATACAACTAAGAGGTTAATTTAGGATAACAGATTGTAGGGTCTAATAATTGTAGGATTCATTCACAGCATGCAGATAGAAGTATATGGGGGGGGGACGGGACAGAACGGACAGTGGATCCAAAAGCATTGATTTAGCACAGGAGGATTTGTGGCTGTCTCTAGTATATTTCCCTTTCATACCACATCTTTTTGACAAGCTGTACTACAGATAGCTTATACCTACAGGAATTAGAAAAATCACAAGTGAATCAGTACTTCCAAGTAAAGGTCAATTAGAGAATTTAAAGAAAGAAGAGAAACAAGAAAAATCAAGAGTCAAGATGTTTGGTTGATTCACATTTCTCTTTGAAAGCTCTGTGCAAACAGAACAAAATCCTGATTTCTTGTCATGCCCATGATCTTTCAAAGTCTGTCCTATACATCCATTCTTGTATTATTCATGTTGTTTTCAAAACTGCCATTTCATTTCACTCAAAGACAGTCCTACACCACCAGCATTATACACAACTTAAGGGACCAGTATGTGAGGAATATTTTCAGAATGTCCTACGAGCAGAAAGCTGCTCTGAGAGTTTCGTATTTTCTTAGGTTAGGGACAATTAAACTGGGTGATTCAAACTATGGTCAGTTTTGACTGCAGCCTGTCAGCGCAGACTGCGCTTACTGAGAGCTGTCACCCTGGAGAACAGGACCTTCCTCACCTGACAGCGGTAGACAGATTTGCTCAGGGTTTATAAGATTAATATAGCATAGGAGAAAGACTGAGGATTAGGATAATGTCTAGCAGAAGTGGGAGGAGGAGGTGGAAGAGGCTGAGGCTCACGCAAGGTTTTTTGGAAAGCAGATGCTATCAATTTGGAAAAAGTACCAGCCACCAGTTCAGGTGTTGCTGTCAGTTTTGCTGAAGCTGCTATAATAAGGCAATTAAGACAAACGGCTGCAGTCAAAGGAATGAGGGCTTAAGAGAGTTGTTTTTAACCCCCTGGCAGGAGGCACTGAACAAACCCATTCTAATACCTGCATCATCAGTTCTAATTGCTAATTTACATATGGTAGCACACAACTGGCAGCATTTGCCTGGTTCAGGACAACCCAGTTAGTGCAAGCACAGGACACTCACACAGCTCTGAAAATGCCCGACACACACCTTCACCTACTTTTCAGGATGCATCCCAATGTCACTATCTGAACACAAACTAAGCTAAACGTAGCTCACAGTTGTGGTCATAATGTGCAGAAATTGCTTGTTTTCTGATCTATATTGCACTATTTTAGAATTCATACACATATCTTAAATTGTTTTAACCTAGTTTCAGAAAGCCAGGGATCAGCTCTCTTAACTTGTTTCTGAAGCTCTCTGAAGCCAAATGATTACCTCAAAAGCCATTTTCTGCCTCTGTTAAGAACAGGTAACCCTCCAGACAGCTCTTAATTGCAGAAGTTGCTCAATTGGTGGTGGTGGCAGCAGGGTACTCAAAAAAATGCAAATTTGTTTTTATTGTATCTACTACCCTACAACCAGTATTCAATATAGGAATTTGAAATCACAGCCTGTCAGTATTTTTGAGATATTTACAGGATTACGAAATTAATTAAGGGCTAGGAGAACATGTAAGAATTATGTCTATATGATTAACAGACATGAAGTTTTCTAGATATGAGCAACACATGAAATGAAACTGCGTGAACCATGAAATAAATTCCACACTGGTAAAAAGAATCAGTTCAGAACAATATTACCTTGCTGTAGGGCATTTCTTAGGACTAAAGAGAGCTAAGGTCCCTCAGCTGTGTTTAAGCCAACATGTCCTTCAGACAGATCATTTCATCCCCAGAAGTACCTTCCTCTGCTACCTGGAGGTCCAAATTGATGTTATTGAAGCTGTTTGATCTATCTAACTTCAGCTCTTCAATTTCTGAGCTATAACGTTAAACAACTCAGCAACAAATCAGTGCAACAGTTATTGAGATTTATGGTATAAATTCCAAGCAATACATATAATAAGGGGCTGTCCCCTAAGAGAAATGAGTGTTAATATGAACCTACATGAACATATACTTCATACAATTGAAGAAAGGATATTTACATAAAGAACATTCTTGAATTCATCAGAAAACACCCACCCACCATGTTTAAATAAATCAATTGTTAACTTTTTACTGGTGTTTGAAGTGTAGGCTATGTGAAAAGCTGTTGATACTTACACTGACCTGTGGTGTTCCTTCAGTGAAAGGACAGATTACTGTGTGTGCTACTCATTCCTTGCTGCTTCTCCCATTCCTGATGGTCCACTAGAAACTGAGAATGTAAAGCTTGTCATACAAGCACTGAGCAGCCACAAGGTAACGACAATTTTTTATTACAATCCTGAGCTGCATTAGCCAAAAATAAGAGAATAGACCAACTAAATTAAAGGATGATAGCAGTTAACTGGAACTGCTAGAGTGTTCTTGATTTTTCCTTCAAACACCAAAATTAATTATGTCCAATTCAGAAGCAAGAACTGTGGATTAAGTCTCTAATCCAAACCCCAGGAACTGGCTTCCTGAAGCCTCCTAACTCCATTGGTTATAAGTCTGACAATACAGTTAGATCCCTTTACAGGAAGCTATTATACTACTTCATGAAATAAGAAATTACCTGACAAGCCCCTTTTCCAGGTTAACACTTTGAAAAGGGTTTTGATGTACAAAGTCATTTCACCTACAGGCTAAAGGCAACAGTGTTATTTTCCAATGCAAAAATGTTTTGATAAAATAGACTATTAAAATAGTACCTAACTCCAGCCTTCACAGGCCATCAGTCTCCGGGTTCATTTGGACAGTGAGAAATCTATACAAAGACTATAATGGATCTCCCAAAGATCCTGCTTGCTAGGCTGAGGAGAAATTTGCAAAGAGACTCTTCAGAAATTACATCTATTAAGCAGTACCATGAGCTGCAGATTAGCTTACCTTTCCTGACATCACTGGGTAAAAAACTTGTTCACAGCTGAGAAGATATGGCAAGAAAAGAGCTTTTATATGCCAAAATATTTTTTCATACAATTTGCGGTGAGATTATTTTTTGCATTATTCATGGACGGAAATAAAATATTAACCTTTGATCTGCCAACAGTGTTTGAAAGGCATATTCCACCTTCGGGGGGAAGAAAAAAGAAAAACAAGGTTTCCCCACATTGTGTTAAGTAGTCTGTAAAGGTAAATTTACATCTAACAGCTTACCACCACTTCCCTTTCTTCCTACTCCTCCCCTGCTCTTCCCCCCCCCCTTTGCATTTTCCAGTAGCCACAGTTTCACCCTCTGCCCTCTTCCTTTACCACATTTTGGCACTCCTCAGACTTCTCTGGGCAATGATTTGACTCACTAGCTCAGCAAGAGCCACGTTTTTGCTTGGTTAGTTCCCTGCCAGCTAAGCAAGTGGATTCAGTGAGCAGACATCCAAGTAAGCTGTGGGAATACATGTCCAGAGAGAGAGAGAGAGAAGCAGGATGCCTCTTCTCAGCACCACACAGCCATTATATCAGTTCAAACTTCTCATGTAATTTCACCCTAAGTGAACACCAAGCAAACCATAGAATATCGTTCAAAGGATCCACTTCCGATTCAGGTGAAAAGAAGGAAGATAATATTATCTTTCTGGTAAGAAAATGTAGCTATGAAACAGGTCTGAAATCCTGACAATCAAATCTTACAAGAAAAATAAAAGAAACTATATTAGACAAAGTTTTTTTGCTCCTAGGTAATAATTATCAGTCTAAGGTAAGGGATGAAGTAAATACACAGTACTATAAGAAGCAGAAGTGAAATATTTGAATCTTTTGAAAAACATAAGTTGATGACGTACTCTCACAGGCATCCGGATGACTATTCAGCCTCAGCTGCTTGCGCTGCATCGCTGGGCACTCCACGCAGCAGGCGTCAGCCGTTCAGTCGGAGCCCCCGTGTTATTCAGATGACCTACCCGGCACTGCAAACAAACAGGGGACAGCTGAAGTTAACAGTTTGAATGACTGACAAGTCGAGAGTTTTTCTCAGGCGCTGCTTCCAAATAACTCCTCTGCAAAAAAAAAAAATAGGCCTTCTTCAATGAAGAAAATAGGCCTGTATTTGCAACAAGTGTTATCTGCCATAAATATTCTTATCAGCTCTGCTAACAATAAAGTTTTGCATAATCTCATCACGTAATTTTTTCCACTAATACTTGGAAAGGCTTACGCAAAACAAATTGTATGTGGGATATTTTCTGCCCACCCACAGCGCAGGATACTGAATATCTGGAAGCACAGGAAGGATTGCCAGAGTCTGAAGTCATCATGTTTTTGAAACAGCAGTTTCAAGTTTCAGATAAATGGCTAAACATACATGCTTATTATACACATCAGTATAAGGTCTCTTGTGGTCCCCGGACCACTGTGGTAAGGTAAGCCTGAGGCCTGCAAGGTGGCCGAGTCCGTCTAGCAACTCACTGCTGCCAGAAGAGTCACATTTCCTCCTCTCCTGTTGCTACTCATCTCCCAGCCAGCATCTCACTCCTCCTTCCTTAATGCTACTGCTCCTCTCATCTCCCATTGAGCCAGTTCAGCTCACTGGCACAGTGGACACTCATGGATTTGGGGGTTTAGTTTTGAGGGTTTTTTAAAATTACTTTCCTGACAGATTAGTGAATTCAATTGCTTCACAGAGTAATCAGAGGAAGGAAAGTGGCTGGAAAATGTGGCTGGAAGTGTGGGTGTAGAAAGCAGTAATTCCTCTTTGCTCTGCTGAGAGCTATCAGATAAGGTTCATCCCATTTTGCAGAACACCTGAGCTCCAGTGCTCAGGGTAGACCTTGCTACAGGCACAGGCTAGTTCGGCAGCTTCCCAGGGGAGCAGGGTGAGCGCTCTGCCCATGCCTTAGGAGATGGGAATCAATTGATGTAACCGACACAGCTTCCATTCTTCAGCCTCCAAACAAGAGGTTGGTTGTTAAGGGAACTTGCTGAACAGCTTCACCACCTCCAGCCTTGTCCATGCACCCCACCCCAGCTCCAGCAGAAAGTCTTTCTCCCAAGGAATTCCTACTTCAGCTCTGCATCCAGACTAAATCATCTATACTTTAAAGGCTTCCATCAGCAGCACTTGTACTTGGAGAAACCACACCTGGCACTAAGCGTTCACAAAAATGTGGGCAAGGCTCTAATTTTGCTCTGCAATCCTACTGAGGCCTATTAAACCCAAACACCACTACTGTTCTCTGTGCTCTCCAAGAGCATCAGAAAACAAGACTCAGAATATGTCCTGCAGTTTACCTTACTAAGGACAGCACCTCACCCCTGGGGATTTTGTTACTTTCCCCAGGATCTGGCCCTGGTTATGGGGTATTTGGTTTCACTTAATGAAACGCAGTTGAACTACACAACAACTAAAGCTGCTTCTCAGAGCCCTGCTAAAAATTCCCCACACAGTTGGCTGGGTAGGATTTAAAACTGCACTATTCTTAGAAGTGTGTATCTGCACCAGTTGGAAAATGCTGGTTTGCAGGCAGTGCATTCCACAGCATGTTTAAGGCTCTGATCCTGCCTATTTTACACTTTGTGGGTTTATTTCAGTTTACATTAAAAAAAAAAAAAACACAACAAAAAACGCAAACCCAAAACAACAACAAAAAAGGCAATCCTATCACTTATCTAGGCACCTGAACACATTCTGTTAAGAATCTCACATTTAATATCACCACAGTAATTACACTTAAACTATTGACTGAAGTGTGATTTTTAAATCAGAGGCAACAGAGTTTATTCAAGCTGCTTTGAAAAGCCTCCCACATTCAGAGTTTCATAAAACATTTCCAAAATACATGAGGCCAAGAATTGATTACTATCTGGGAACATGGAAAAAGCTACAAAAAATTGTTTAACTGATTGAAAAAAATAATCAGTAGACTTTGACAAAGTTCAACCTGTAATTTTAGAAAATAGGGGCAAGATGATTTGTATTTAGCACAATAATATTTATAGGTAGGCTCCACTGTGCATATAATATACAAACCTACCATGGACAAGATGGTAGAGCCTGCGCTGCATTCTAAAACTTCTCTATAATATTGAGAGATATCTGACAAGCAGATTTATTATAAAATAATAAATAATAATAATAAATGCTTTAAAAACAATTGGAGGCAGTGACCAACAGCTGTTTCTTTAGTTTGATTTTAAAGACTTAATGTATTCCTAGATATGAATAGCAACAGGAAGGGAGTTGTACCAACAGAAACATAATAGATCAAGGCTTTTCCTCCCAGAGATTCAGGGTGTATGTCTACTCAAACAAGTAAAGACGGTAGAATTTAGCTTCATAAAATTGAGATACTTGGATATTGTTTTGCTTCAGTGATAGGAGCCAAGAAATTCATTATATTGAAAGACCTGCCTCGTAGGGAATTACTTCTCCAAAATAGACCTTCAAGGCAAAATTTTATTCCCTCCTGAAAGCTGGCAGAGGTTTTGTTAGGAATGTTGTCTAAGATCCTAAAAATGTACGTATTTTCATAATTTCTAATATTGTACAATTTGACAGAGGGACATGAGGCTTTTTTTTTTTTTTTATTCGCTGCTCCCCCCCCCCTCAGTTTATGGCATATCTTTAAGCATACTGGCTAATATAATCTTGACTGGCTAACGTATAAAAGAAAGCATCTTAAATTTTATTTACCTGACAAGGGTCAGGCAATCCCACATGCTAACCAGGTCATTAAAGATTTAGCGACCAACAGAAACTGAGAAGCTAGAAAGCTGCAGATGTATGAGCCACAGAAGAAAAACAATATTATTATTTATAATATGAAAGAAATCAGGTTAAAGTAAAACATGTTTAATGTGATAGATGCTGCTTCTGGCTAGTATTCTTTCCCTGGACTTCAAGCCTTTTATTTACTGAGGGCTAAGTCTTCCATTGCTGAGAACTGTAACTGTCTTAAGCTTTTTAGCCAAAAATACAGCACCACGATGAACCCCAAAAGAGATCTTCCTAGACAAAAGCTGTTTGCTGCTCATTGTGCAATGTTAATGCACTGTTGACTGAAACAACTGGAAGTACTTTGCAAACTAATGGTAGAAAACAGCCTTCACCAGCCAACCTTTAAACCTTGTTCGTCTATTTTGGGAAATAACACGCAGCTGAAGACAAAGTCTGTCTAAAACTAAAAAGTTTTGGGAGCAACTGCTCAAAGGCTTTTGTTGTCTATTTGCTAGCTTTTCATCTAGAATAAACAAAAAGTTCTAGATCTTCACATTTCAAATTTCTTGTTGGCTTATTTTTCACCTTTAAAATGCAAAATCTCGATTCTAGCCAAAGCGACTATTTCTCAATCAGCTGAGGCATCCTAGATGCCAAACCTTTGGGTCAGCTGACAGGATACTGCAGTAGATATTTTCAATGAAGGACGTTCAATAAATTTTATCTCCTCTCCATTCCTGTGCTGTCAGAGATTCAAGGCTACATGCGGATGCATAGCGGCAGTACATTTGCTCACTGTAAGAATATAAAATTCACTTTGATACCAAGTCCAAAACATCCTTTGCCTGTTTCGAGCACAGCTACAGCAGGTAGCTCATGACGAAGCAAAATAATCAGACTAGTTAATATGCCCAAAATGGTGATTCATGAACTCAGTAACCACTCTTCCCAGAAGTATAGGCTATGTTATCAGTTGAAACCAACCTGATAAACTCCATTAGTTCAAACTCACTTTTTCAAACAGTGAAAGCATCTTGCTCTTTACCTTTAACGTTTCTTCTTAGAAGCAATTGTTGTTTGCTACTACAATAACCTATAACTCACTGTACATATATTGCCTTAGGTTAATGATTTGTTTCAAAAGAAATCCCAGTACAATCAGTAAGAGTAGAACTGAGGATAGTTTTGTTTGTAGAACATGGCCAGGAACAGCTGCCATAGTTCTAAAATGAAGGGATTTCTCCTTGCCAGTACTCAGATTTTGATCCAGAAATGGACAACAGAACTCGCATTTCCAGCTGCGAAAGTGCTTCTGTGGTCCTACCTCTAGATTTTAGTTCAGCAGTCTTCTAAATTCCCACCCATTTTTCTTTAAGGCTTCATAATACAACTGTTTCGCCTTATGCTTTAGATTCTCATTATTACTCCTACATTAGGTAACCAGTGAAAAATAGAAAAGAACAAAGGAAGAAGTGAAGCCAGAAAAACCCAACCTGCATGACTCATGTGATACAACAAACTTTTTCTGCATAACTCAGAGAATCTGCTCTACCAGAAGAAAAATATACAGTTGTCAGTTACAGAAACACAAACAAATTATTCTTCTTTCTTTCTTTTTTCCCCTCCCTTAAACTTGCAGAATAGGTAGATAGTTTCCTCTGGCTGTATTTCCAGCAGGAAAACCCTTGTTCCAAGAATCCTGCAGACTGGTAACACAGCTATTCAGATTCACTGATCTAACCTATAACACCAAGGATACTCCTATTGGTGAATCAGGCTTAAAGGGCAGACAAAATGACAGCTGGTCCATTTCTTCCCTTGCACATAAATCCCATTTAGAATAGGATTAAGATAACTGGAAGACAACCTATTGACTGAACAACAAATCCTGCCTAGCAAGGGGATATATATGATTTAAACAATTTAAAAATGTTTAAAGTGCACTTTAAGTAGTTTCTTATAATGATCATTTAAAAAGGGAAGCAACATTTTAGAAACCATCTTCAGGTTACTTCAAAATCTCGGGGTTTAGGCTAGGGAAAGACATGTTAAATACTCTTCTAGTCTGTAAATATATAACATCCACAAGTGAGGTTTTTAAAAGTATTTAAATAATTTTAGAGCATAAAGTTTGGAAAATATTTTAGATAATAAAAATTCAAAGCTATGCAATTCCATTGATTCTAATTTGAACTTGAAATACTGATCTCATTTCTCTACCTGTTGAGAATGGAATCCCATTTATATCAGAGTACAGATTCTCGCCCCAAACAGAATTCCTTATTTCTGATGTAATCGTTTGCTGCTTTAAATATTTCTAAACATTTTGAAGTCCACATATACACTGAAATCGAGATGAAGTTTGCAGAAGGCAAAGATGAAATAAGTTTGGGTGGTTTTTTTTCAAAATATAATAAGAGAGGCTATACTAACTTATGAAAGATTAAACAGAAAGACTATCTGTCTATTGGCTTCTGCAGCAAGAATATATTTAGTTCAGTGGGGTGGTTGAACATATTCTCAAATTCATAAACTGAACGTATTCAAATTCCCATGTAACCTGTCTCTTGATATACCTCAGTACACTTGCCTTTGAACTTCACAATTGCTTTTATGTGGTAATTTTTTTAATTTGGGTTGCTGACCAAAAGAGGCATATATTAATACTTAAAAAAAAAAAAAAATCTTCACTGGAGAATAAAACATGGGGTCTTTGCAAGTTTGAACAAAACCTCAGGGTGGATCACAGTATAAACAAAACATTAATGTATCCTTAATCCCAGTGTGGAGGGGGGTAGTCTGCTTGTGTATACGGATGAGTGATGACATACTAGAAAGGTGGAAATTGAAATTAAATATTGATTCATATTGAATTATGAGGATGTAACTTCACCGTCAAGTGTTCAATTCTCTAACACCTTAGAATTTGCCACCAAGGTTCAGGTCACTGTACTGACATGCAAAGTAATACCCCTCACCTAATCCTGCTGAGTTGAGTCATCTCAGTGAATTAGCAGGAAAAAACCAAACACACTGACTCTCCTGTTGGTGTCCGTCCTTAAGTTACATGATACTGAGGGTAACGAAAGGAATTCCAGATTCACATTACATCTTTATGCTGTTTGAATTCAGCTTTATCTTGCTTTAGAATTTTTTCCACAACTGGATTTTACTAGAAACAGTGTCACTTGTTTTGCAAATTTCCTACATTGATTTTGGAAGGATGAATCCCACCCTTGTAACTGGAAAGGTCAAAACGTACAACATCCCTTAAGGAGCATAATGCTGTTTTCAGCAGAAATCTGCAGGGGGAAGAAAAAAAAAAAAAGCCGTTCAAGTCAGCTGAATGGAAATCCAGCGTGAGAGCCGCTGGCATTTTAGACTCATCTTGGTAACGCTGAAATGATGATCCTGAAATCCTTACTTAGATAAAGCTTCTCCTGAGTCCTAGAGAGCTGACCAGTAATTGCACAGATTAACACTTGCGTTCAATGACAGACCTGATTGCTTATTTTACTTCAGGTTAGCAGTTCTAAAACATCCTGCCAGCTATGAGTACAGCTTCTCTAAAAATTTCATCCAGGAAACTAAAACTGCTATCTCAAAAAAACCCCATGCCATCTACAGGACTAATATTGCAACAGTTTAAAGCACACAGGTGAAATAACTTTCATACAAAATAGGAATACTTACTAAGTTTAAAATATCTCTTTATCACCAGGAGATTACACAAAGGGAAGATAGTGGAATAGGAACATAATAAAAGTTTAGTTCTACCATGGTCCTGAAAAATTCTGGTTTGGGCATTTAACAGTTAAAGCAGCAGTGGCATGCTAACTGAGCACATTAAAACAAAGAGTTGGCAGCTTCTGAAGGAAAAGGGCTTGTGCTCCACTGTTCCAACTTGTCAGTCAACTCATGCCAGCACTCTCCACGTCTGCCTCTTCTACACACCCTCATTACATGTGTCTGTCTGGGCTGATCTGCTCATCCATTCAGGGACTCTCCTGACAAGTCAAAAATTCTGCCTTCTTGCTGCTCAGGAATTGGATCAAATCACCTCAGCGTTTTCTGTGGCCCCACCAGGAGGCTTTCTGCTTATGGTCTCATTCTATTTTCCTTCACTACGTGTTTGTTTCTGATTTCTAGAATGGAGGAAACCGAATTGCTGAAAGAAAGATTCCAGGCCATAACAGTAAGTGCTTATAACTATAACTTGCTATTAAAAACAAAAAACAAAGGCTTAGAAGTAGTATTGTATTAATGAGCTACTGTGTGTTTTTTGAAGAATGATTTATTCCAGGACAGAAAAAGAAAGAGACTTATGTCTGCTTGATATTGTTACTTTTCAATTCTGGTTTATAAGCTATTGCTTTAAAGACATTAAAGTTACCTGTACTGACTTGATTATGGGTTGATACTGCACTTTCAAATTAAATTCAAAGCAGTGAAAGTATGTGTGCAAATTGCTACCGGACAGTCTAAAATGCATATTACTATCATCACAACTGAATGTTTGCCTGAAGGACAGCAGGTCAAAAGGCAGCTAGAGAATTCCAGAACAAATCGATAATTTTCCCATTTCACAATAAAACTGAGAGATGAAAGATTTTTAGTTGTGCATTGTGGAATCAAATACAATTTCTGAGTCATTAATGATCTAAATAAATATTTCTATCTGAAAAGTAAAAAAGGACAAGCTTGGATTAAGCAAAGCCCTACCTGTCGGTTTTCGGAGGGCGGGGGGGGAAAGACTTGGTAAAGTTTATGCTGAAGACATTAGAAAACATTTTCAGTTTCTCTTCTAAAGGGACATTTGATTCAAAAGATTTATTGTATTTTAAAGGAAATACTGAGGTATTTTTTAAATATCTATAACCTAATGTAACGAAAATGTCTGAATCCAAATTCTCATCTGATTTGATCTCCACTGAAACCTACTCAGTTACAAAAGAATTCAACTGAAACAAAATTTGGCGCTTTGGGATGAAAACTGCAGAAGGATCACTCACTGTCACAGGCAATCTTTAAAAACAGATAATGGGAACAAAGGTATGTTTCACACACTTAACATGATAGAGTAGTTGTGAAAGAAACACTACTGGTTGAATAAATGGTGGGCAGAATTAAAAATACCTTATTGGAACCAAAATAAACATGAGAAGACATTACTGGAAAGCTACAGGAGTTGAATAGATTGGGTTTTAATTTGGTTGGGTTTTAATTATGACACTCGATAAAAGCCAACAAGCCCATTTATCCTATTTACTTGAGACCTGACTTAAGCCCACAATAAGGCAACATGAAGTGTTTTAGAGGGTGTAGAGTACATTTGTTTCTTTAACTGTCATGGTGTTTGAACCAGACTCGTAACCTGGACTTTGTCTCTAGCACATGGGATCAAAAGATAAGAAATATTTTGGCGGTGCAGAGGAGTCCCGGGCCTTGCAATGTTTTATACTTCCTGGTACCTAGCAGGAGGAACGGGGCAGCACGCTTGTCTGATGAGGACTCCTATGAATGTCCTAGGGTTAGCGTCCTCTGGCTGCATCTTTGCCTCCAGACAAATACTGGAAAAGTATTTTGTAAGAAACTGTGACAGCTTCCAGCTTCTTGCATTACAGGAAATAGGTAATCACATTTGGGTTCTGGCCATGACTTCGTTCACAACACTTTCTGTGTAAAGGAACAATTTGCTCTCTACTTTCATCAGTTGAGAGCATTTAATTGAAACACTCAGTGTGTTTGTTATACTGCACTGCAGAAATGAAGGAGACTAAGTAAGGTGAAGTTATCATCAGGTTTAAGACTCTGCAATATGAGTTGTCTAAGAAAACAAACAAATTACAATTACAATTGCGAGTGACACAGTGGCTCTGGGAAGGTTTGTCCCGAGCAACATACGTAGGAATTTCAAGAGCTACCTACAAGATACATGTTGTAAAGGATCTAACAGAGGACAGCAAGGTGCACTCAGGTGCTCAGAGCAGTAAACAACTACACTTGCACTAAAACCAGCTGGCTTCTGTTGTTAGTGCCTGGCTCCTTTACAGCATCTGGTACTCTCAGAGCCACTGTGGGGTTTCAAATTCTTTTTCATACCTTCTCTGTATAGCAAAGCAAAAGGGGAAACCCTATTATTATTATAATAATATTTGGATGTCCCCATGGCTCTGAAAAGGGACTGGTTTTCTCTGTTCTATGACTTCCACCTACTGCTGGTATACATAAAACATAACAAGTAAAAAATAAGATGCATCCATTTTGTTAGAGAGACTGTCATATCTTAAAATACAAAGGCTTTAATGTTTGCTGTGGCAAACGTTGAGAGAAAACAGTCAAAGAGGAACCTTAGGCTTAATCTTTTCTCATCAAATCTTCCATTCTATGGGAAAACAAAAGTGATAGAAGATTTTAATTATGATTAAAGATTTGAATTATGACATTTCTGCAATCTTGTGCCATCAGACTAAAGTGTCCATACCTCTAGATAAGACCCCTCAATAGACAAGCATTACATCTGGAAAATTACATGAAAACAAAAATACTCCAGCTAAAACGTTAGCTGCTCCATAGGCCTTGACAGTACATGACATCTGCTATGGGATCAAGCAGACCAACACCGGCACCACTGTGGAACACTGACACAAACTAACGGACTTGGCACGCAAGGTACATAGCAAGACACTGCTCCGTAAATGTGTTTCCCTTCCTTTCAGATAAATTCAGTTTAGAACACAATTCTTTTCTAGGCTCAAGAATCAGGAAAGATTCCTACATGTTTCAGTAAAAGTAAGATTAGGACTAAGGCTCAAGTCTTACCTTGCAGCGATGCACAACAGTGAGGAAGGGAAGAAGGTGTTCTTTCATAAAAAGCAAATCTTGCTCACATCAACAAGAGCATAGTAAGAGAGGATTAGAGGACTTCTGCTGGCAGCCTGATTATCTGCAGGGGCAGAGCATGAAGTTTAGTAGAAGCATGGATCTCTCAACTATCTAGGAATAAACACTTATTCTGTTACATGTGTAGTCAAAGTTTTGTACAGCAAGACGTGATTTGTAGACAAAGCATAGCAGAATACACTGTAGGAAGTGTCCTAACAGGTTTTAACAATTATTCTGACAACACAAGGTTCAAAATGGTTCCTCATACATCTTCCCTGAATTTAGCTTCTGGCATTAGACCTTCAGCTTTGTTTGACTAGATATATAAAAGACAATATATTTCAACCTATTTAATCTGGATAATTGTATTATGGATGTTTATTACCAACCAGCAAAATTAAAACATTCTAGAACACCAAAGGATACAAGTAGAAAACTTTAAGAGAAAAAAAAAATACGTGGTACAAAAGAAACATCTCTAGACCTCTAACAAGAGGAGCAGGCAAAAGTATTCAGTACTGAATAAGTTCCTTATTACACAGTTAATTTAAAATGCAGTTATTTGTGCCTTTACACTTATTTGTTTCTGCACAGTATTTTTGCATACCACTTCTCATTTTGGACTGCCCAAAGTCTTAGTGCACATCTCCACTGGTATAAAAATATTTATATTTACTTAGTTTATACTATTAAAAATATTCTAAGTAAAACTTCATTTTCTGGTTAAGAACCTTATCTAGAACTTCAGTAAAGAAAAAACCAGTTTCCTCAAAATTGTAACAATCTGTAAACACAAGCTCTTGTCGCACTTTGCTCCTCTAATGATGGGTTATTTAAAGGCCATTTATACAATGAGATCAGGAAATTATTTATTCTTAATTAAGGAAAGGTGTGAAGGTCAAAGACCAGATATTATATCTCCAAAGTCAGGACTGGCTGAGTACAATCCAGCATAGCAGCTCTTCGATAAAATCTTTAAAAAGGGACACTGCAGAAAAATTACATTTTGTAGTGATCTTAAATTAGCAGCTTTGTTAACTGTATTAAAGAGCATAGGCAAAACTCAAAACCATTGCAGAGATGAAGGTAGTATGTATCTTGAGGCAAGATTCCTACCTGTTCTGTGTATTAAAGAGGCAGACTAACACCAGCCAGGAAAAATTCTGAAGTACAGACAGTATTTATAGACTGCTACCGCACTTTACAGACTGCAAGAGAGAAGACATCACTGACACTCATTCACATAAACCCCAGCACATCATCAGTTGTGCTTGGCCAGCCTACAGTCCTGCCCTCAACCGCCACACGGCTAGGTAGTTGTTTCTACTTCGTACCCTCCAACAAAGTGTCCCTGTAACCTGTGGCCCCACTGCTAATTTCTGATTTCCAGTAACAGCAAAGTGATTCAGCCAAGCACACTATGGCTCTTCCTGTTTCCAAATCCCAGATCCTAAGGAAACTGTGGAGAACAACTCCCAGCCTTATGCCCAGCACTTCCTTCTTACTGACTTTCTACACTCCTTACACACAGCTAATTCCTCAGGTGAGCTGAAAGGGCAAGTCCCTTCCTATGTTTGTGAAGAACTTAACTCCTTCTGAAACCATACTTGTCTGAAAACAGACTGTTGAAACACACCTATCAGTAATCTGTTCCAATTGAAAGGAAAAGGGGATTAGCCTTCGGTCAGCAAACACATCTGCATGGGACAACAGATTATTAAATTTACTTCCCTAAATCATACCAAGAAACAAGTGCAATAGTTTCCATGTCCAAGAACAGGATTGTATAGTATTAAGGCTGACAAAGAGAATATACTATTAATACAGCTTGTAAAAGTTAGCTTCCTTTGGCATGATTTCTTTCCCACTGGCTGCTGAGGACACAAAGTACTAAATCAACGTTTGGCCTCATACAGAGGAGCAACAAGGATACTCCACATTGACAGCAGCTTTATGAAGACACAAGAAGATCAAGTGTTGCCAGCATTCAGAGACTGTTCAGCCATTTCCTTTTTTCTGTAATCCGGAGCAAAAAGGATGAAGGTGGCATTATGATAGATCAGTACTACTTGAGGATTTTCCTTCTAAAGTTCAGCAGCCATAAAAAACAGCCTTTGCAGAGACAAATTTATTTTTTTAAGAACATATATGAAGCATGCTTCATTTCTCTGTGTTCATTTTCACCACTATGACTAATGAAATAAATTTATGTGTCTTTATTTATTCCTATTTATTTCAGCTATTAGCCACAAGATACATAAGCTCAGTGCTGGATTCAACAACAGCCCACATAATTTAGTGATGTATCACAGCTGCACAGTGTAGACCCTACAGACTCTTTGCTCTCCTAAATGATGTGTGGGCTGCCTTAGGAATTTTAGTCAGGACCCACTTCTAATCTCATTTTGTACGTACGATTATGCTCAAATGTTATTTCTTACTATTTTCTCCCCCCTACCCTTCCCAACAATAAATTATTTTTAATTTGGATCATCCCCGCTTCACGGTTGTTAACATGTTTAAATGTATATCACAGAAAGAGTAATGGAAACCATACTTGCATAGGACACACAAGCTGTTACTGCTAGAATTATGCGCTGCTTGAGTGTCATATAAGCTTTAAAATAAGGCTTTATTTGCATGCATTGATTTCACCCTACTGAACAGCACTTAATTTTTTTTTTTTAGCCACAAGTAATTTCTCTAAACAAAGTTTTATTGTTCTCTTAATTTGTAGGACAAAAGAAAACTGCAAGAAGAAATTGCACAGAAACGTCTAAAAGTGGAAGAGGAAAAAATGAAGCACCAACATTTAAAAGTAAGTAAAGTGTTGGATTTATGTAACTAAAGATAGCCACAAGTCATTCAGCATGCATAAAGGTTTTGGATTTTGGAATGCAAATCTTCATGCATTTAAGTCATGCTTTTACTGTCAAATTTTCACAGCTTTTTGGAGTCTTGCCAGGACTCCATTTGACTTTAATAAGCATCAACCTTTGAAAAAAATTACACTCAGGAGCTAATGTTATTTGATCACTTTCATGGCATAAAATGAGATCATAACTAGGAATAACTCACAGCTGAAAATTAAGCCTCACATTTCAGACTGGGTGTGTTCACTTCTTAATTCCTCCAAAGCAAGCTCATTTGGTACAGGGTGCAGAACAATCATGAGGTCTAATTGCACTTTCTTTTCTGGAAAAAGCGGCCTATTTTTATTTGGCTATAGCCTTTTGTCAGCTTGTTTAATAACACTGGTAAAATAATGCCATTTCTTTGTATTTTTTTTTTAAAAGCATAAATGCTGCAAATATTGTCCTGAAATATGGCCTGATTACTAAGAAACCCAAAGATCCACCTCAGTAGACATTTGAAATTGCAGCAATTTCTACCCAACACCACCATTCTTTAAATGTCTATTGCACTTTGGCAGTACATGTCAATGATGGAGATGAGAAAATCCATGCTTCTAGAAACATGCAAGACTTGGTATTTTAAATACCCTTTTAATTATGTGAGCAGATAAAGTGTTTCAAGAAAGATATGTTAAATGCAATAGCAAGAGCGTGCCATGTCTCCTTGAGCAAATGTGGGAGAAGTATCTTTAAGACAGGCTCCTCTTCAACATAGACACCTGATCTCAGGTTTCATCCATCTTCTTTTTTGTATCAAGCCAAAAGAATGAGCAGTTATAATAAACTAGCCAGGCAAGCCAACGCAGAAGTCACCCACGCTTAGGTTTTATTGGAAGGTAGTGACAATAAGGACAGGCTTGACCAATTTTGTAATGTCTTGCTTAAAAGAGAGAGGAATATCTTTTCCAAGTCCTGTAACTAATGAGCAGCAGACGTGACTGTCTTCCTCTGTCTTAATACATGGCTACATGGAGTACTGCAATTTATCTTCCAAGTTTCCATGCCTATAAATTCAGAACAAGTCTTTTGCCCTTCTTTTAAGAAGGATAAACTGATCTGTACTAAACAACCAGCTAATCCTCACTACTACTGTGTGCAGACAGTCCTAGGGCAGTTTTCTTACAGTTTTAGTACATGCCTTCAGCTAACATTAATAGGTACCAATGAGTTAAAGAGATAAGGAAAAAACCCACCTTGCACTTATTCTGAAGATGATTTATGGAATTTTACAGCAGCTAAAACACTCCTGGAAAAATATTTCTGAAATGCTGTTCCTTTGGAAGAGGACAAAAAGATGTGATTTGTTTGCCTGTTCTATGAAAAATAATGCAGATATCCAGAAAAGTTTTTAAATTAAAATCAGTCATATTGCATATGAGGCAAATCAAGGATCTGTAGAGGAAATTATTCACTTGGCAAAAATGGATCAAGCATACATATACATATAAATATGTATGTATGGTGTATAAATGCATACATATCATTAGCTATTTGGAGGACAGAAAATGGAGACTACTTGTTCCAACTGAGTACTAAGACAGGTACTTAATATCAGATGGAACGTTACTCTGTGAACATCCTCTACTCAATACCCTAAAAGCCTTTAATGAACATTTGTACTTCAGACTAATTCAGGTATTTCAATGGAGTCAAACACAAGAATCTAGTGCAGAAAATCACTTCAAAACAGATTTAGACTTTCAAAATGTACAGGCACTTCTGAAAGTTTTATTGAGGGTTCATTTCCCTACAAGTTGATTTCATTCATTTATACTCCTACTAGTTTTGTATGGTGAAATCTAAAGCTCTGTGACCTATTCAACATAACTTGCACCTGTCCCTTAGGAAACTATTGCAGGTTAGTAAATCTCACTGTCATAGAGAAGTTCCTGTTAGCTGGATATCACTATCCTGTTCCTCATTTTGTCCTTCATTCCTGTTTATAGCCCTTAGAAGGTTGTTGTTTTGTGTGTGCACGTTTGGGTTTTTTTTTAAATTTCCTTTTTGTAAATCGAAATCTCTGCTTTGGCTTCCCAATGATTTAGTTTGCTGTCCCCGAGCTAATTTCTATATAGTAAGGAGACAGATGAGGTATGACAACAGGTCTTAGTTATCTGGTAGAACCATACTGGGAGACAGAATATTTATTCCCTACACATGCACCTCTACCACCTGAAGTAGAGGACATGCAAGCAAATACAGATACCTGCGTGGATAGGGCTTCATGGAACTGCAAGGGGTAATGGGGGCTGCTAGTGAGGGAAATTCCATCCTCAAGTAATTCTAGATGCACCAGCAACCAATTCTTCCTCCTATGTGGAATCCTTCTCACTGAGGCAGTAAGTGAAAGGACCAGACAGAGTTGCTTGAAAAGTGTAGCCAGCACTGATTTGCATGTACTTTCCAAGAGCTTTTCTAGTTTAGCTTAGTTTTTTGGTTCTGACATGCCTGAACTCCGTTAGTGTTACCTTGTAGGTGCTAGTCACACACCTCCTTATTGCAGGAGTTAACAGTGTTGAACTACATCTTCTGTGAAAACTGCAAAAATGATTTATGCCTCCCCTAACATGTCATAAGGTGAGCTGCCATACTACTGGGACATCAAGACCCACAAACTCCAAACATCTGTGCCTTCCAGGGAGGGATGAATCTTTCAGTGTTAGTCTAGCCTCGTTAAGGATTACAGCAGACTTATACCTAGAGCACGCATAGGGCAGAATTCACAAAATTTGCCGTACGCTGTCACAGTACTCCTGATGTGACCATGAACTTATAAAAGAAAGTGACTGCTTTCCAACACTCTGGCCTGGCCTAGGGTCTTATTACATTACCATGTGTAAGTATCCCTTTCTCTTAACATACGGAGCTTAATGCAAAATGGAAGTGCGTTCATGTAAGTGTTATAACAACATGCACAACCTAGTATTGAGCTAGAGATGCTTTACAGTGGAAGGAAGTACTAGACAGCAGGAAGAACCCGACAGCCCCAAAGCAGCTGCTCCTGCACTGGCTTGTGCTGATGCCTCAGTGGAGCAGCCTTGAAATGGTCTGTTGTTCAAAGGCTGTTCCCAAACTACACAATGTGTCATTCTTTCAAAAGTGTCTAGCTAAATTAAAAAGATTACATGGCATTTAGTTAGGAGCAGCAGCAAACTATTCTAGGAAAGAGCAGAAGTATCACTATTATGTTATACCTGTATTTAGGGAGTTTGTTTTCTTGGGCCTAACCCTATACGTACACGAAGCTTTTGTTGATTTCAGTGGGTGTTATCAGTTTGAGGTCTACAGTGCCAGCCCTGCTGTAATTCTCACAGGAATTACAAAATCATTTTTTGAGAAAGCAGTGTTAGACTAATTCAGTTCCAGCCAGGATTAAAAAAATCTCACTTTTCTAAGAGGCCTACTTATCATTAAAATCTAAACAGTTTGATTGAAAGGGAATTAATAACTGTGTTGCCTCCAACTTGAGAAAAAACAGTATTTTATGGTTAAAAATGGTTTTATGGTGTTGTGCCAACACCAGACTACTTGCATCTACCAGATCAGGTAAAATCATTCTATAAAATCTGCGTTAATTTCGTTTGAGCATAAAACACAACTGCCAGGAAGCACTGCCAATTGATTCTACAGCCAGAGTCAAAGTTCAGAATGGTCTTGAGCAGCCCTTGCTCCCCACACATTTCCTAGGATCCAGGGTTGAGAGAAAGAATACTGTCCCACATGGCGAAAGCAACTGCAAACATTGCTCCTATGTTCAAAAACACACACGTACACACACCCAGAAAGAAAAAATTACTGTGGAGTGCCACAGAATTCCCAACAAGCCAGTTTTAGCCATAGTTTCTATCGCATCAGGTATGTCACACATCAAGCAAGTTGAAAATTGCATTTAACTGCAGTCAAGTCCTACATGCATCCTCCTCCATCAGCTGAGCCTCAGTAATAACTTCATGTAAAGTATACAGTAAACAGAAAATGGCAGGAAGCAGCAGTTTTAAGTGACTCAGCACACAGGATGCAGACAGGGACTCCAAACAGGTGCTGTGAGCAGCACTATGGTTAATACAGCCTTCTCAGCAGTGCTGAGCATACCTCTGCCTCAAAGCAGCAGTAGTCAAAATCCAATTTAATCTTCATCCACATCTTACAAGTAATGAAACTATATAGGGAAAAAAAAAAACTAGCATGGAACTCAGCTCAAGAAATCTAAATTACAAATGGAAAATTCATGGTTAATTAAAAACCTTACATGCATGCTTTTTTTCCCCTGTTGAAAGCATTTTTCTAAGGAGCTCTGATTCCCAGTTCTTCCCCAAGGCAGCAACTGGATTTATTTTCCTGAGTTAGACTGAAGGGAGTAAAAAGAGCACAACGAAGTTTGCATGGCTTACAACCTCCAGGCTGCAAATATGAACTTATCTCCATGAATACTTTTTCCCCCATCAGGAATATTTTAGAGAGCTCTGATGACTTTCAGATGCCACCTTTCATATTGTAAAGCAGCTGTAGGAAACAATCAGTGCATACAGCCACATTTTTCAAAAGTTGAAAACACAACTGAGATATGCACTCACCTGTACACATGCAATACACCCATTTATACTACTGTACAGAAAGAACTCCGCAGGCACTAAACAGGTCAGGACCTAAATACCTAAACCCTGAGTTTCCACTACAACAGCAATTCTAAATACATAGCGGATCTGCTGAAACACTAATCAGACACCAGTAACTCATGCTCCACCCTTCCAGTCCTACTCTTACCCCACACACCCTCACCAGATGAAATGCAACTTCACTACCATAATTACCCAAGTTTCTTGTAAATTCCAGACACAGCATTGCTTCACTTACTTCCTAGAGATCTCTTCCTCCTATACAACCTTATTTACAGAAACTTTTCACCTTTTATACCCCCTCCCCGAATTTGTGCAATGCCATGACCCCAGAAGTCCAGGCTATTGAAATAAAACTACAGCACTTCTGTAGTAGTCTGTAGTATGTATGCTTTCATACAACTGCTTTGCTTTATTGAGGACAAACACACCACTGGATCTGCTTATAAATATTAATCTGTTACAGGTAGCAACTGAAATTCTCTAGGAATTTATTGGGTGGACTAATAAAATGGGACATTGACTTAAAACCAAACTTCTTAAACACAAATGGTTTTTAATATTTCCCTTTCAGTGGCACTTCCTGCTGTCAAGTTGCCTTATGCTAGATACAGCACAAGAATATGGATCACGTCTATGGTATCAAGACAAACACAGTAAATGATTGACTAGCCTAACTTTTAAAGTACACTTACTGTCTGTATTTTTCCCTATCAGAAAAAGGCCTTGCGAGAAAAATGGCTTTTGGATGGCCTAAGTTCTCTTACTCCAAAAGAGCAAGAAGAAATGCAAAAGCAGAATCGGGAGGACCAACAACGGACTCATGAGCTGGAACAAGACATTTTCAGGTAGGGTAGTACCCCTGCCCTTCTGTCTGAGTTAAAATTGTCCCTGCCTAGAAGTCCTACCTTATTTTGTAAAAGATTAAAATGTCAGCAAGGGCTAAACATACACAGTTTGATACACAGAGTAAAGCAATCTTTGTTATATTTTCTGGTTAGGTAAAGTTAGCTAAGACACAATGTAAGTTTCCACACTCTGAATTTTATCAAACTGCACAATAAATACCTTACAGAGTATGTGTTTCTTCAATTCCAGCTACCCCTTTCATGCTATACTCAATAGATGTAAGCCACAGTATATAGGTTTTGCTCTGAAAATAGCAATTGTTGAATCAGAATTTCAAAACAACACTAAACAGTTCTTCAGTTCCACTAGGTCCTGTACAGCCTTTAGTACCTGACTTCCACCCTAACACCACACTTCAGAGCAGTACAAGCTGCCTAGCCCCTTTGGTATCACTTGCCTTATTTCTACTTATCTTCCATGCTGTTTCGTCCTCAATTTATTCCCAGAAGCCTGTTATAGCAAAGGCCTTTTTCCACCTTCTGTTAGATGGTCCTACAAATCTCATTACCTACTGCCTCCCTACCACATATGGCTAACATCAAACTGCTTAGACAGTCTCACATACTAATCCTTTATTTACTATGGACGTGATTCTAGGTGCTTATTAGCTGCTGTTAGCCTTTCCCAAATACCAAAGGGCTCCATACACATCAGCTCCTTCTCTGGGTACAGGCATACTGACTGGTACTACCCATTAACAACCACAAAAAGAGATGAAGTGTTCCTTCCAGTTAGATTCCACAAAGTTTCATCATCCTTTTTTGATGCTTCTTCCTCTATTTCTGTTCCATAGCATCTTCCTCCATACTCTCCTCTTTCTTCACTGTCATCCTCCACACACTCTTTTGGCAAAAGTGTCATCAAGATTAACTCCTTCATTTACCTCCCACCCAACCCCCTCCTTACTCCATCTCTCTGATACAGGTGATAATTCTCTTGGCTGACAGGCGGCAGCCTGGTGCTAGTTTGTCCTATAATTATGCTGACTTCTTGCTTGAAAGCACTTTGTTCAATAGAACAGCTTTTCATGAGCCTCTGGAATTCTTTGTTGCAGTGGTAGGAGGTAGAGCGTGTGCTCTAAAAACATCCCAGCAGGTAGTGATTATGAAGATATGCAAGAGGGATCCCTATGACAGTGTGATCACCAGGAAAGAGCCGAGTGGGAAAAGACTGGCTTTGGAGCAACAGGGAAGTTGCACTGAGCAAGTAGCTCCCCACCAACCCACTGGAAGTTCAGTCCTTCTCCAAGCACTGGGAGGATAGATTAGATTTTCAAAGTCCTGTTAACTTTGAGAAAGAGGTGGAGGCTTAGCTCAGATCATCTTTATGCCCTAAGAAATTTGGAGATGGGACATCTTTACAACTACTCCTGTCCTATCCCTCAGAAAACTTGGAATGCAGGCTGACTTAAAACCCTTCCTACAATACTAGCTCAGAGATTTCAGCAAATAGGGTTGATTATTCACATATGTAATGTCATTTCCGTGTCTCTCAGAATCCTGGGTTTGTAACTCTAGTTGAGTCTTCTGATACTGTTTTTTGTAATTATTGACCTGAATTTGTCATCAGCTCAGTGACCTTAATTTTTATTTCCTCAGAGACCAAAACTGAAAGCACACAGTGAGCTTCACTTCTCTGAATATAGACATGTAAACTTTTTTTTAGCATGACTAGAATTTATCGTTGTTACAAATAGTAAAACAGTAACCCAACTGGAACATCAAACCTGAAACACCCCTTTAATTCATCTAGCTTAATTAGCATCAGAGGAATAATCCCTCTACTTTAATTCTAGATTGGATCCAAAAGTTGACAAGGGATTATAAATTTTAATGTTTATCTGAATTAGAAGCTTCTAGGTCTTTTAAAAGAAGATGTCCATAGGCATTTAAAGGAAGATTTCTAAATGTTTTTGTGCTTTAAGGAAGGAGAAATTAAAATGCCAAGCCCATTATTTTCTCCCGAATACTTTCTTAAATCAGAACACACATCCTGGAGTAACATCTTAGCCTATCTCTATTTTTTCATAATTACAAGGACTAGACGCAGATACACTGTGAATGGGAAGACTGCACATTTAGTACTGCATCATGTAACCAAGAGCACACGTGTTATACCAAACAAGGCAGAGGTTCCTCAGCTCGTACACTTGATGCATGCCTGAGCCTGTAACAGCCTAACTATATACAGATATGTGCCTGTTACCTTCCCACTAAAAGTTTTGCCAGAGACCTGGGTAACATCCAGCATGTACAAAAAAATCCATTTTAGAATTCCTTTCTAATACATGTAGGTGGGATGTAGGAATGACAGGTTTGGTTTGTTGTTTTGGTT
>VXBL01004710.1:67799-136732 GCA_013400195.1 Aramus guarauna | reverse complement strand
GGGGGGGGGGTGTTTAAATAGTTTCTATTTATATGCCTACACTAAAGAGAAATGAATTAGGTATGAATTCTTTTCCTACATAGTTCCAGATTCAGTTAATTATAAGCACAAGTAATGTTTGTACATCCAGATGGCTAACATTCAGACCATAAACCAGCAATTTAAAATGCTTATGAAAATGAAACAAAATAAGTTTACTTGCAACTGTAAGCACTACAGTGGAAAAAACTACAATAAATGTTTGATTGTAGTTGCTGGACTTTCTCCTCTTATTAAAAATATTATTCTTTTTCCAAGAATATAAGGCTTTTTACTACACTTGCTTAACAGAACCTGGGAATGGTTCCTCTTATATTTTTATATATGCTGCTTTTTAATGGCAATTAATTTTTTCATGGTGAACTAAGTATTTCCACACCCATTTGTGGTTAATACCAGTGTTATCAACTAACTTTTGCCACATGTGACCTTGTCCTGGGAAGCTCCACCAAATTGCTTCCTCCTTAAAATGATTCCTACTTCTTGACATATATCTGATACTTCAGATTTATTTGTAATGAAATGAATCAGACAAAATACATCAGCATACAATAAAAAGATTAACTGGCAAAGAAAGTTAACACAAAATGACACACTGTCTTCACTCTTCACAGGTATAATGCATCCTAGAAATGAAAATAGGACAGAAATGCTTCTAATTACATTCCTGAGGCACTCTGAATTAAGAGGACTTAATTCACCATTCCTAAAGTTCTAAAGACAGTTTAGAGGTTTATAAGGCCTTGATATCAAAAGAAATGTTTTCATTACTGACATACTTAGGCTCATAACCAGACAATCTACACGCCTTAAAGTCTTTGGCAGCTTTTATCTTCACAATACACAGAGGACCCAGACAAGGACATTCAATTTTACAGATGAAGAATGGAGACAGAAGAACATACCTAGAATCACGTAGGAACTTCCTTCTGAACTAGGAGCTTAAGCAAATTTATTCACATCAAGCATCTTTTTGCTATAAATTATACTTCCTACCATTCCTCAATAGCTGTCTATAGGAGGCCTCTAGAAAAACACCCAGATATCATTACACTTTTTTTAGACATACCCAGCCCACTTTCAAACGGGCCAACAGCAATACAAAAACCTAGTAATACAGAGATCAGTATGAAAACAATCCACTAAAAAGCACAAAATATACACCATACAGTACTTGCACAGTGCTTTTGCTATGACTACATATATGTGAAGTCATACCTTTGACCTGCCCTGTAAATCAAAGATTGCTAAACTGACCCTGTAGACACATGTCAAGCATTAGCATTAAAATATATTATTGAAAAGCTCAGCAGAATTCTTTCTTTGGGTTATCTAATTATTAAACATTACTTGAGTCGGATTCTGTCCACTCTGATGATTACTCTGCATGGGTTTTACCATCAGTTAAAAAAACTGAATCACTTAAAAAAAAAAAATCTTTAAAGAGCCTTAGACAGGTCTTTGCTTCTTTCTGCTGAGAGGATAATCACAACTGTAGGCAGATTATTTCTAGTAGTGGCATGGGCCTTTCCATCACCCTCCTAAATGGGACCTCTGTTTTGAAACATTCTGCAATGGAGTGTTGAATAGAGCTAGTGTACGTCTGCTGTCAGTTCAGATTTGAGCATTTTTTGCTAAAAGGGAGAGTTTCATTCTTTGTAGCAACAACAAAACAGTGAATAGCAAGTAGCCTGAACCACCTTGCAGACAAATAGCTATGGTTACAGATAAAAACCAGCATTTACATTATCTGTCCTATTCACCTTCTTTACACAATAGAGGTTACAGTGAGCCAAGTGAGCATGCCCTTGGTCAGGGTACAAGCTGAATGAAGAATTAGTGGTGCCATTTTCTCATTGGGTTTTTGGCAAATAGCACTTATTCTTGATGGAATTAGTTGCTAAACAACATACTTAAAAATGCACAAACACCACCACAGTTAACTAAGGTCTACTCAATGGTTTGAATGTGATACATGAAGGCAGGCTAAGGCTCAATGGACTCCAGAGCTGCTAAAGCATTTGACTCACCTCAAAACGTGTGAGGGCTTGCTAAATTGTCTTTTCCTTTCAGGCTGGTATTCTCTGGGGTGGTATCCTCCTATCTGCTTTTCATTCTTAAGCCATTAATTTTTCTTCTGGGGTGGCAGCAGTGCAACCCCAGCAGATTAGCTGACGGCCAGCAGCAGTCAGGTGTAGTCTGTAGAATTTCTTAATTCAGCTACTACTTTAGCAGAGAAACCTCTAATTCAGCATCTCAACTTCCAAGGTTCCTTCTTTCATCCACACCTCCATACTACTTATTTTTCCCTCTCAACTGATGAGCACTACTCAGAGAGGGACAAATATCCAAAGGATTGATTTAATACAGTAGCTACATCATACTTCTATTTCTCTACAAAACATAGCAGCATCATTGAAAGATAGTTTCTTATAATTACTAAAGTAGCTGCTATATCCTTTCAAGACAAATACAAACTATGATGTAATTTCATAAAAGTGTCATTGATTTAGAAGTTTCTAAAAAATTAAGCACACCAGAGATTCTGGCCTAGCTCTTCAATTCCATGAAATCAAAAGGACTTTGGTTTCTTTGAAGTATACAGATTACATCTTTTAAAAGTTTCCTTTCAACAAATTCCAGTGTGCACACTCAGAATATCCTCTGAAAATGAACCATAAAATCTATGTCTATATTCCCATTAGGTGGGTATGAGAATTTTTCCCCTAACCCCACTGAGCACTGGATCAGTCCTCTTGATTACTGCATAAAGTGGGTGTTGGTATGGGTGTGAGAGCATATATAAACTTAATTAATATTTTCCTTGATCTCCCAGATAAGTTTATCTTCTTTGATTTATTCATGTGTGTATTTTCTCTTTTTCTCTCCCTTCTCTTCACCTCCCCCTTTTTTAATACCTTTCCAGGATTTTTCCTCCTCTTCTTCCACCTGTGTGTCTAGGAGTGTTTACAGTCCAGACTGAAATAAACCCATAGTAAAGGTTAATTATTCTTCAGTTCATTATGCTTCTGTAAGCTTTTAATGATTAATTTTCACATTACGATAATATTGCAATCAAGTCTCATGCAAAAATACAACATTTCAATATATTAAATACTACTGTGCAGAAATATGGCACATGGTCATTGCATTACTTTCTTTTATGATCCTCCAAGAATATTCATCCCCTTCATTATAAAATCTTCAAAAATTTTAATTGTAGCTCTACAAATCTGTGTTTAAATAGGACAAGAGCCACAATGTTAATTCAGACTCCTCAAGCAGTCACACAGGAGATAAATAATGCTTCTCTGCCAGCCTGCATTCAACTTTTCTGGTCTGCTTACTTTAAAGGGACAACAGGTTTCTATTATTAATATTGACTGTGGTGTAATATTGTGGATCCTAGCACATACTAAAGAATAAGTCAAAACATAAAACAATTTTTTTCTATCAGGGTTATAGGCTATCATTACTCTATTTGTAACTTTGGCTCAGATCACCTAGTTGTAACTCTATTCTGACTGATTCCAGCAACTAGTGATATCAGTTGCAGTTGCCTTAAGCCCACAGTCATCAATTTCTGACATGGATTCAAAAACAATGGAAGACATATTTCACTCTAATATGGAAGGTTTATGAAATTTGCTTTTGTTTTTTCCTTGAAGTTAAAAAAGTTCTTCCAAAAATGATCTCAAAAAGAAGAGGTAGATGAACTAGAGACTGAAGCTGTATGACACTCACCTATAGCATGAGAAATCCAGTTCGAGTCCCAGTTCAGAGTTAAATCTTGATTCAAGATCTTCATGGAAAAGTGACTTCCCAACTGCTAGGCTAATGAGGCAAGTTTCTGTCTAGAACCCAATAAATTAAAAAAAGCTCATAGGTTGAGGTAAGGGCAGGAGAGATCGCTCACCAATTACCATCACTGGCAAAACAGACTCAGCGCAGGAAAATTAATTTATCACCAATCAAATCAGAGTCAAGTAATGAGAAATAAAACCAAATCTTTAAAACACCTTCTCCCCACTCCTCTCTTCTTGGGCTCAACTTCACTTTTGAATTCTCTACCTCCTTCCCCACAGCAGCGCAGGGGACAGGGAACGGGGGTTGTGGTCAGTTCATTGCACGTTGTCTCTGCTACTCCTCCTTCCTCAGGGGGAGGACTCCTCACACTCTTCCCCTGCTCCAGCATAGAGTCTCTCCCACAGGTGACAGTCCTCCACCAAGTGCTCCACTGTGAGTCCTTCCCACGGGCAGGCTGCAGTTTTTCACAAACTGCTCCTGCATGGGTCCTTTCCACAGGATGCAGACCTCCAGTAACAGACAGCTCCAGCGTGGGTCCCCCACAGGGTCACAAGTCCTGCCAGCAAACCTGTTCCAGCATGTGCTCCTCTCTCCATGAGGCCACAGGTCCTGCCAGGAGCCTGCTCCAGCACAGGCTTCCCACAGAGTCACAGCCTCCTTTGGGTGCATCCACCTGCTCCAACATGGGGTCCCTCCAGGGGCTGCAGGTGGAGATTGGCTTCACCATCATCCTCCACGGGCTGCAGGGGGACTAGCCTGCCTCACCATGGTCTTCTCCACAGGCACAGGGCAATCTCTGCTCTGACACCTGGAGCACTTTCTCCCCTTCCTTCACTGACCTTGTTTGCAGATTTTTCTCTCACATATTCTCACTCCTTTCTTCTGACTGCTGTTGTGTAGCAGTTTTTTCCCCCTTCTTAACAACGTCTTCCCAGAGGTGCTACCACCATCACTGATGGGCTCAGCCTTGGCCAGCAGTGGGTCCATCTTGGAGCCAGCTGGTATTGGCTCTATTGGACATGGAGGAAGCTTCTGGCATCTCCTCACACAAGCCACCCCTGTAGCCAACTTTGCAGCACAAACCAAATACAACCTGGACATAGTTTTCTCCCTCTCTCGCATACACAGAGATCAGATATTTTATCCTGGACCTTTCTATCTTGACATGTTTCATCAAGCATCTTAGTGCTAAGGAAACAAAACCTCTAATCAGGGAAAACATGCCTTAAACATTGTACTCAGCTTTAACGTGCAAAAAGCCGTATAGATCTAACATATAACAAAAAGGAGAGGGAAAGGGAGCTGTGACTCCTTTTAAATAACATGCAAACATACAGCAGAAGTCAATAGACCAAAAGAAATTTTGATGCTGAGCTTCAATCTCCTTTATTGTATATGATAAAGTTTAAGAAACTTGTTAGCCAATCAGCCAAGTCTTAACTGGCAAGATACTTCTTGTTTGCACTACTAAATCTGACAGACATAAGTCAATTGCTGAATATTCTGCTGTCTTAGAGAATATCCAAAGTTAGTATATTTGGTATTCATAAGGAGTAGGCTTGTAGTCTTTGTAAAACAAAGCTCTTACTGATTAGACTTTGGTACAATCAAGGTTCCTCCTCTAATAGACAAACCCTTAACAATTGTTTCTTCATGTTAGAAATCTCACCTAATTGCAATCTTAGAAAATGATTGCTATTAGTACCTGATGCAACATGTATCACACTTATGTGAACTACCCAGTTTTCTCTTGCAAATTCATTGGCAATACTTGTGATGATATTACTTGAACAAATACTGCAAACATTAACCTTCCCAGTTGCTTGTCCTAGGTGCATTGAACAAGTGTGTCTTACACAACTGCTGTTCTACTGGAAAGGAATGCTTTCCAGAAACAAGATTTTAGCACTTTTCACAGAGAATTAAGTACACAAAATGCCAATCAGTGACTAAGAAGAACACATGTATGTCTGTAAAAGCCTTAGTACACAGCCTGAAAGAGGAGCCCTTAAAACTCGCCAGTATTTTTAAGTCTGTAGCTACACAAGCTGTGATCTAGTCCATAAGGAACACTACAATGACACCCACCCCACATGAGCAATATCTTGCATTTTTAAGCAAGGTTCCCCCCTCCCCCCAAAGAATCAAGCTTCAGGCTGTCAGTTAAGCACTGTTACATCTGTTTTACCAGAGCAAAGAATTTTGAAATCCCAGAATTCACACATACAAAACCACAGAGAACTGTCTTGGCACCTTGGAACTGAACACACATACCTCCCTCAGAAAGCTCCTTCATCATCCTGAGTGCCTAAATTCTTCATTCTCAATCCTGGACAGACTGGAAAACATCAAAGCTTCAGACTAGTCTCTTGAGCATCCTTCCACTGTGCAGGTTGCTTAGTTTTCAAAATCCACACAATTATGAAGTTATCACTTCATAAAAGTAGCCTACAAAGCACATCACTTGTGTTTTCTAGCTGTATTAATTTTTTATATTAGTAATATAGTTACGAGCTGCAAAAAGTACTTGCAAATGCCATTATTATTTTATCAAAAAAGTGATACCTGTTCTAGCCCTCAAATACAAATGCAATTTTATTTCCCTTGATAGAGTGGTTCTTCTGGAATTGTAGCTGCTAGTTAGTTATAGATTGACTAGAACTTTCCTCCACGGGGGATCCTCCTGAATATAGTTTGGCTACATATATTAAAACATAGCACATGAGGTGATGTACTCTAGCCCTTTAAGTACTGCCAGGTACAAGAACATTCTTCTTTCTTACAACAAAAGAACTTACTACTTTTCATCTCATGTACAAGTACATATACAAAATTGAGACAAAGTCATAATCCTGGTGTCTATATACTAGATTACTACACCTTAATTACAATGGAGTAATCACATTTCTTGAGACAATGTAGGAGAGAAAATTTGCTTAGAGACGAGGAAATGTTGTGGGGGGGCTATATTCCTGATCTATTCCCTCCTGAAAAATAAGTTAATTTCAGCCACGGTTTTCCAAGTAGGTTCAGAGGGAATCTGTGGCAGGTACATGTAAAATAAAAAAATAAATAAAAAAGGAAAGAAAAGAACACAGAATACTATTTCACAGTATTTCCTAATGCATGTGAAATTATAAGCTGATCTCATATTAGAGCAAAACTTGTCAGGATAAGTAGAACCAGCCCCATGAATGTCCATATTCACAATGTATTGAATCTGCAGTGTTGCTCTTTGCCTGTTATTAAATCCAAGTGAATTGTGATTGCAGATTGGAGAAGGAAATTGAGGCTCTGGAAAGAGAGGAAATGCAAGTCTCAGCTAAGGAAGAAGCTATTTTAAAGAAACTTAAGTCTGTTGAGAAAACAACAGAAGACATAATAAAGGTTAGTGCAAATTTACTCCAGAAGTAGAATTCATTATTTGTTCATCATAATAACCAGGGAAGGGGGAACTAGCTGGATCCCATGAGCAGTCATGAGCTTTTCTCTAAAGTGACAGTAGTTCAAATACGAGAGGGGTCAAGATATTATACTATTCCTGTTATGGGGGTGGGGGAGTAATTCCTGTCATTACTCATCTATAGCACATCTTTATATATATATATACATATATATATAGCACTGCCACTGACACCAACCAGCAACTTTGCATCTCAGCCCAAGACAGATATAACCGGTACAGAGGCTGATGTATTCATTCTCCTGCAGGTGATGTGCCCAGCTAAACTGCATCATGCTTTCCCAAGTCCCTGAGAGAGGTTATATCAAAACATAACTTTAATATTATCAATTGTCAAAGGTCATTTTGATATTTAAAAGTCATATTAAACCATCTGAAAGATACAGTGATGAAACTAAACTTCAGTTCTCCAGTTATTACACATACACTAAAAGACATACAGGGAGATAAGCACAACTGGAAAGCCAAAGCAGAGCCTTTGAAAGTCTTTGAAGCCAAGCAGCTTGGGCCACAGTGTGAGGCTGTGTCACTGATTAACATTTTGTGACATCCTGTCCTTCCCTGTGTGATTTGGAATCATATTGGCAAAAAAGACCAGAAACATTTCATTTTCTCCCTTGCCATGCTCCAACTGAGTAGGTTCCACTTTCAGCCCCTTCTCAGTATGAAGCCACACACACACACAGAGTTAAACCTATCAGGTAGAACAAAACACTGTCTAGTTAACATCTTAAAACTGACTAATTACATTTATTGTTAATGGTTCTCTTTCCTAGTCTGTGAAGACTGAAAAAGCAGGAGTTGAAAAAGGTATGTTTAGTAAAAAAGTTTTTTAAAACAGTTCCCTTAGAAGTCAATGAAAACATACTGAAAGCTTTGTGGATCTTCTTTATTCAGAGGCGGACTACATATATGCCAGCATACCTGACCTTCCCAAGTATTTCAAGCCTTCTGCACTGAGAAGTACAGCACATGCTGCCACCAGTGATGAAGAAAAGAAAAAAGGTATTGCTTAGCAGTAACTCCCAAGGGTGTCAATACACGCAAAGACTTCCTATAAATTGAATCTAATACACTTTAATAGAAGGACAAACATTACAGACACGTGACAGTGTTGTTCTCATTTAAGCTGTGTTATATTATCAGTGAGGCCATCAAAACTGAGAGGTGGGACACTAGTGTAAAGTATGTGCCATTGAGAATAAGAATCAAGTGGTTTCAACATTAACACTTCTTTGTAGCACTTCATTCCTCTACCTGGCATAATTTTAAGTAGTTTCACCCTTCATATCATACATTTCATATTTTCTGTCTGCACTTACACCTACTGGGAAGCCAGCAGTAGTCTGGTTATTTCCCAACTACCACAAAGCCTCCTAACCCTTCTGAGTGCCCAAGACACTTTAGTCCTGTAGCACATTGAGCTCTTTCAACTACTATTGCCCCGCACAACGCTAGGCGCCAAGCTTACATCTGGCTTTCTCAGTTAATCATGCAATGAAAACTGGCTCCTCAACAGCTTATTTTTCCTCACAGAATTAGATCCAAATGAAAATATTTTTTTTCCCCACTTCAAGTCTTGACAGGCTGGAAGGCAGCATTCAAAATAGGAATCCAATATATTGGTTACATATGTAATAATTTCACATAATTGATAATTCATTCTGACAGTCTCTATCACTGTCAGAACTCTTCTAGAATATTTCTTGCAGCTGCTGCATTAGCAGTTTAAGCACTTGTTTCTTTCAACAGCATTGTTTGCCATGGAAATTAAAGTTGAAAAAGACATGAAGACAGGAGAAAACACTGTGTTATCAACAATACCTCTTCCCTCAAAGGAGTTTAAAGAGACAGGAATTAAAGTCTATGATGATGGCAGGAAGTCAGTCTATGCAGTGTCCTCAAATGGGAGCACAACACAAAATGGGATAGATGAACTTGCTCCTGTTGAGGTGGAAGACCTGCTACGGCAGGCAACTGAAAAAAATTCCCAGTCTCCCACAGAGTACCATGAGCCTGTGTTTGCAAACAAATTTTGCAGGCCAGTTACTCCTCAGAAAGATAAGTTAGTTCCTGGACCAAAACTGGAAGACACTCAGAAAGGAGAGATGAATGGATTTAGCAATCAGACAGAATTCTCCTCCAAAACAGAGCCCTTTATGCAGCAACATAAAGAGAATGGGCTTGATCTTCCAAAGATAATACAGCCAAAGTCTCCCTTTCCAGTACTTTCCCATTCAGAGAAGAAAGTGCACACTAATCCTGAGAACAGGATGATACATAATGAAGAAAGAAAAGCTGCACATGAAGAATTAAAACCTTACCAGAACACAAGAGAGAAACATAATGAGACAAGGTTAAGTCCCTGCCATCCTAATGAAACATCCCCTGCACCTCAAGATGAGGAAGATGTTCAATACAGCATTGTCCAAGCTGTACCATGTTATGTGGATGATTCTGAACCTGTAACAATGATTTTCATGGGTTATCAGCGCATTGATGACGACGATGCAGAAGCTAACCAAAAGTTGTCACGATACGATGGGATTATTCATGCAGAATTAGTTATCATTGATGACGATGATGATGACAGCAAATCTGAGAAACCAGCATATCATCCCATAGGCCACTATAGTCAGGTTTATCAGCCACCAAGCAGGAAAATCACAGAAATCCCACAGACAAACCCTGTGAGCAGCCTGGGTGTGAGCCTGAACAACATACCCCACAAAAATTCCATCTCCCTGCAAGAACAAGAGGAACGCTTAAGCTCACCAACACACCATGCTCATCTTCACAGCCAGGTATCTGGAGATGGTACCGAAGATCCCTCACTAACAGGTAACAGAAAAGGAAAGTCATGTCACTGCTGTTCACTCATGTAGCAAACTGATGCTACTCTTATCTGCTAGCAACCGTTACACTTTACTATTTGGATTGCTTCACGGACTAATATGCAATTACTAATCATTTATTTGCTCTTGTTTGTTAACAAATGACAATCTGCATTTTGGTACTGTTGAATTACGTCATCTTTAGCAATGCAGTAGTTGCCACATCAAAATTTGGAAAAATAAATTATCTCAGAAAAGCCATTTCTGTAACCTGCAGAGATCAAAAGTGGTTCTCTTTCAAGTGGCAATTAAAAAAATACATTAATGCTACCCCAGTTAGCAGAATTAGTTTTCATTTCTACCAGGTAACTAACAGCATTGCTTCTTAACACTGTCTCCTCACTGAAATGTTTTTGTGCCTATCTGCATTCTACCTACTTCCTAGAAAATCCAAATTGCTCCTTAAATTGGAAAGACTGTTTAACAACCAGCTTTACTTTGCGTTTCTCTGGAATCAGCATTGCCAACCTTGCCTTGACAGTGTTTATGCAAGTTTTAATAGTTTTTTGTTAGCCTGAGTTAGATACTTTTATAGCCTCTAAAATTCAATGAAACAGTTTTCATCACTATACGTGGTTATTCCGTATAGTCCGTAGTGGTGTTTTTTAACACTTTTTATATTCTGTTAATACTTAAGATGTTTACTTCTTACTATAAAGTTTTACAATAAAAGGTTGAAAAAACCAATAGCAAGATCTTCCAGAAACACAGAAAGCTCTTCTTTATGTTGCACTTTAACACATGCAATGAAACTGCATTTAAGTATATTTACAGAGCAGCAGATTTCAGAAAGTAGTCACATTCCACCTCAAGAAAAGAACACTGTGCATGCATTACAGGAAGATCAGGGGTCCTGATCCCACATTCTCTCCTAGCTCTTCTTCCAGGCTATATTCTGAAAAATTTTGCAATTTGACAGCAAAAGTGTAAGTTTAGGCCCTGTCTAAAGCTGCACTGTCAGACCAGCATTTCTTCACAATACAGGTAAAGCTAGAAGAGAGAGTGGTCATTGGATCACATAAGGAGTTTCAAGTATTTTTGCATCAGTATGCACTAATTGGGAAGAGCTGTTCAGTAACACTCTTAGTTTATAGGCGTATCAACCTTGTGCAGTCACGCACACAACAGCCTGAAATATTCCAGCAGTGCTGCCCAGCTTTCTGATCAGTGAGGCCACTGCACTTTTCTATCACTTGAGAGGACCATTGCCATCTCTCAAGCACCAAGCCTGCCATCTGTGCACTCCCCTGTGTCCTCCAGGACCAAAGGCTGTTGCTGCTAGCAACTCCGTTTTCAGTTGCTGGCATGAGAAGTAGAAACCACTTGAGCAACTGCTCCAGTCCACTATATTTTGGGGATCCTCCCTTAATTCCCCCATCACATACATACAGGCATATAATGGAGAAGCAACACTCACCCACCAGCCACTGGAACAATTAATTCATCCTACAGCCTACTGTATGAGTGCTCCCATATGGATCCTGGGAAAGATGTTTCCAAGAAGTAACTATGAGCTGGCACTACCATTTGGTCAGGCCATACGCAGGTCATGAGATGTTAGCCGAGCACTGCTATCCGTAATAATCTTTGCTTCTTTTTGTCTCCTGAAAGCAGCATCTGAAATTTCATTTTTCCCTGCTACTCATAGACACTGTCTGAACAACATGAGTTCTCTTTTGAGGTTAGTGGAAAACAAACACTGACTTTCAGGGAAGGAGGATAAGCGTAAATCTAGCAAAGATGTTTAGGAAACTGTTCTGTTAATCTGTATTTGGTCTTACCCATTTATTTACAAGTATTCTACCAAGGAGAAAACAGCCAAATAGCCAATTAAGAAAAAAACTGGTCCTGATTAAATTAAAAGCAGTTTTGCAACTGCCTCAAAAATACACCCCAACCTCAGCATTGCCTCTGAGTGTCTTAAGTGCCCAGTAGAATTTGGAACTAAGCCATATTGCTCTCTACCCCTCCACCTATTTTTTTGCCACTCCCTGGGACATTTTGATCAGTGGAAAAAGCCAGGAAGTGACTCAATTTTTCCCCAAGCAGTCCTGTAATCCTACTGTGACTTCTAAAAAGGAAACAAAACCAGGAAAGCCTCTTAAATCTAAAACAATGTATTACACAGAGCTGTTTCTTAGGGAAATAAACTGTTTTCAGAGCAGCCACAGATGCCCAGCCTAGGAGGTTCACCCTAAACACCACCAGTGAAAAGAGGGGAGTCAAAACTATTTTTGGTACCTCATCATTCATTACTAAAACAACAAACCATATAACAGAAAAGATAATCCTCTGAAACAAAAGCTGTGGGAGGCAATTGCAGCATTTCAACGTTAAACAGGCACTGAGAACTCTCTGAAAGAGAACTGAAAGCAAGGAAGCACAGGACAGACCTGGGAGGCTGCTACATAAGGAACGATCTTGCTTCGGGAAAGAAATGAACTTTCAGAGCAAGTTACAAAAAAAGTTAGCAATGGCCAAGAACGACTAGGAGGCAGAGAAATTGTTCCATGTACTCATCTATACAGAGAAACAGATTAAATTAGGAGCTTTCAGCATGCCCCCAAACTCAGAAATGTAGGACATACCTCTTTCCATATGGGAACAATTTTCCTTTCCCCATGAGCTTGATGGGGAACTGATACCTTAAAGTATGTGCACTCAGAAAAATCATGCAGAGAGAAGATGACAATGCTGTAATTAGGACACCAGTGTTTTGCATTATTAGAGCTTATTTTCTTCTTTAAATTTCAATCAAATTAATTAGCATGCAAATGTTTTGAAGATTCAATACTCATTAAGGAAATTAAAAGTCCTTGAGGGGGAACAAAGGCTATACATAGTGGAACAAATAAGGTGAGGAAAAACTGAAGCTGAATAGGCAATAAAAACCTACCCACAATGTAGAACTGGCTCCCATATGACATGAGGGTCCAAGACTTTTGGCAGGTAGCTAGTCTAGATGAGCTAATTTTTTTCTTTACCACTGGAAGCTATGCAACCTTCAGAAAAACACAATGGAGACTTAGCTCCATCTGCATTACAGTAACACGCAAAAAAACCCCTTTTGAATAGAGATTCATGCATACCATCTGTTCCTGTAACGCATAGAGCAAGACAAAAATGGACTATTGGCTATAAGTGAAGCATCAAATTGAGTGTTGTCTCAACCCACAGCCAGGACTTGAATGCTTTAGAACTCCTTGGTGTACAAACAATACACAAGGTCTTCATAAGAGCTAAGCTTATCATCAGCAGCCATACGATATAAAGTTACACTCAGATGCTTATGATTTGCAACGACTTCAGCATTCAAAACATAACTCAAGTCGGACATTTGCTGACTGCATAAATGAAGTAAACAGCTGCTTTGACCCCCGGTCTCTCAGTAGAGACACATATGCAGGATGAAGGAACGAGACATGCTATTCTGGGTGACTCTTCAAACTAACAGGTCAGAGCTGGAGATTATTCCCACTGCATTCCCAGATCAACGACATAGTGGAGGGAGGGTCTTACATATCAAACAGCATTATATTGCTGTTCTAAAAATAACCTTAACATTTAATCATCTGTCCTGCACTGTCACTTTCAAACTAACCAACATTATACCCAGTTAGACAATAGCCATGCTGATGTTTATATGGATACAGACTCAAATCAGGAATATGACTAACTCCTACTCTGACTCACTACACCAGGAAGAGAGGAAAGTTTTCTGTGAACATCAACACAAAAGAAAAAGGCTTTCAAACAGTTACAGCTCCCACTGAGGAGTTTAATTTAGACAAAGACTTTGTTCAATTATTCATGCATCCTTTTAATCTGTCAGCATCTAGTCAAGGACAATACCATGTGTCTGCAACACCTTAGTGAAGGTAACAGAAATCAAATAGAAAATTAGCACAGCTCTTTTTTTCAACTAGTGATAATGGAGTAATTTCTTAATATGCTTGCTTTATTGCAAAATTACCAGAACTAATACCTTTTACTGATTTCTTTCTATAACACTAAAACAACGCTTATTCTGCTGGATTAACCACTGGAGGTACGTGTATTCTTCACTTTTCTAAATAAGGAAATTTAGCATCAGAAATAGAAAGTTAGTCTTAAAATGCAATGGATTTGTCTGTTTTCTTTTTTTCAGCTCTGAGGATGAGAATGGCAAAGCTGGGGAAAAAGGTGATTTAACAGCTGTAATGACATGGATGTAAAATTTACTACTCAAAGCAGAATAAAGCTAAGAAGAGCTTCTTCAACACACCTTTTTTTGGATCATGCTTGTTTTGCTCCTCTGTTTTATGCATTTGGGTCATTTTGCCCTCTGCATAATTCAATGGACTTTAACAGACTTTTAGATTTGACCAACTGCCACATACACACAAATCACATCCCGGATTCTGCTGAAAGTAGCAGACAGTTACTTAACACCATAAATGCAGCACATGTCCAAGTATGAAGACATGTGCATACCTGTTCCCACAATCAGGAATACGTTGTTGCTATATACACAGAACAGATAAATACTCATCTCCACAGAACTTCACAGGACATTGTTTCACTTCAAAGTGTGCCAATCTACTTGATCTTGACAGAAAATTCCATCCCAGCATCTTTCTGGTAGGAGCATTAGTTAACAAAAAACCAAGCATGAGAGGAACAGGAAGAAATGTAAATATAAAAGCTGGTTTCCAAGCATACCACCTTGGCCAAAACGTAAAGCATTCCTTTTTAAGTGACAGCAAAACAAACCAAAATCAGTAAATTCAGTATTTAAGTATTTAGCCACCTTCTAGACTCCACAGTCCCCCCACCCTTCTATTTTATGTATGACAGTATAGGCATCCTCAGATCCTGCTCCCTTCCCCATGCCACATACGTGCTGGCCACCCATAACCTCACAGATCAATCCTGTACATGACACTATGAACAGCCCGAACTCCCAAGCATGGTTTCACCTCCTAGCTTGCTACATAAAGCCCTCCTTTTTCAGTAAGCTCATTGCCAGACAGGCAGTGCCTGTCCATCAAAAAAAAAAAAAAAAAAAAATACTGCTTAGTATATAGGTTTCAGATGGCTAGGGAAGCTAAAATTAGCACAAGCAATACTGAGTCGCCAGCAGCTTGTCCTGCAGCTGCAACAAAAGATTGTTACAGGTGCAGCCGCTGCTGGACACAGCTCTCCAGCAAGGCCCAGAGCTCCCACCAAGGAGCAGTTAATTCTTTCCACATGTGAGAGGCTAAGGGCTCTCAAAGCAGCCAAAAGTTACAATTATATCTAGAAAAATCATATGCAAATCAGATTTTTCCAGTATGTAGTTCTTGGAGGGGCAAGTGCGTCATAGCACTACAGCCTAATATTAAAATCAGTTTATAGCTTTATTTTGTTAGGCCTTAGCCTGGTTTGAATCACTAAACAGATAAAGCTCAGGTTGTATTATTCTAGTATAGCTGACTCCGATTATGCACCAGCAAAAAACCACCATAACAATTTTGCTGGTCTTCCTCATTTCAAAGCAGGAAACTGAAGCTACTACCTCATTACTGAGGCACGATGGTAGTAATCGGCTGACTTGTAGCCTCTAAACACTTGGTTGTTCCCAGTCCAAAATGGGTAATAATCGCAAATTTTAGGACTTGTAGAGATGGTTACCTGGAGAGTGGAATAGTAGATAAGAATAAATAAGTTTAACTATAGTACACTTTGTGTCTATCTTGGGTTTTTTTAATGTGAGGGGTTTTTCCCCCTTATGTTTCTTCTGTTATTTGTTGGTTCTGAGAGCAGAAGAGCAAGTTACTTTCAACTTCTATATTCTTGATTTTACATCTTCTCAAAAGTTCTTAAGAGGATACACCAAAAAGCAAGAGTAGGAGAGTGATAGGAAATAGTCCCAAGCAGTTTTTGGAACAGTGGCAGATTGCTGTGGACATTCACCTCCTGTCTTCCCCAATGATCTGTGCTATTAAACCATCTGGAAAAGAGGGGAAAAAATGCTGCTGCCAACATAATATTGTTCAAAGTAGTTTAAAAGAAAAACTGAACAGAGACTTCACAATAATGAATGTGTAGTAAGTCTACAGGTGAACTGCACTAACAATACATGAAAAATAACATTAAAAAATAGATACACAGCATAGGTAGCTGTTAAGTTGGTGTTACAGACCTCTGGGCTAGGAATCCAAACACCTTGGCATTATTTTAGATAGTCCTCTGAAAATATCAACTCCACGCTCAGAAGCCATGAAAATGAAGAGAATTTAGGACTCAGAGGAGGCATGGAAAATAAATCAAAACACAACTGTGTCACAGCACTTCATATTTACAACTTGAGTAGAGTTTGGTCAGCCCATTTCTGAAGAGACCAACAGAGAAGGGTAATGAAGATTACCAGAAGTGCAAAATAGCCAAGTACAGCAGCAGTCATACAAAGAAAGAAAAAAAAAAAAAAANAAAAAAAAAAAAAAAAAAACAACCAAAAAAAACAGCAAGGCACAGACATGAGAGGCCTAGAGAACCGTGATAAGGGAAGGTAAAAACAAAATACAGATCATTAAACAATGGTATCAAGAAGCAGCCTTAAAACAAAAACAAGAAGCACTTTCTCACAGTGACTAATTAAATGGAAGGGCAAAAGCATTAAGGGATTCTTTTTTAATTCATTGCAAACTTCATAGATAAAATTCACTACAAAAGTTCACTGTCCGGCTGCAGTTTCTAGCTTCGGACATCCTTGCACATGTTGTGGCAAGTAGCAGGATCTTAGCGGGAAGAGAAAAATATCACTTCAGTCTTGTTACACCTCCTGCTCTAAGCACTCATTACTACCACTTCTAGAGACAACACCAGGCTCAGATTTCTGCTTTGCCATGTGGCAATTCTAACGTCACATACATTAAAACTATTCAGTTCCCACCAGACAAATCTGAACTGTCCCACACTAATACACTAGCTATGTAGCAGCGTGGATATCAGATCGTTAATTTGGAGGAAAAGACATAAAATGGAGCATTCAAGAGTTGTGTGCTTCTGGGAAGCTGGGATGTTCATCATCCGAGTGCTGCAGCCCCAGAGCTTTTCCACATACCATATCAAGAACAGAATTACAAGGCGGCAAATAATCTTTTTCACATCAGTATGGATGCCATACAAAATTCCAATTCAAAACCAAAGGATTTCTAAGGTCCAGCAATACAAAAGTCTCTCAAAGCCAAAGCTGGAGTCTTGATGCAGTATCATTTGTCCAGGATGACTATCATAGATACCTGGTTCAGCATGATGCTGATGTTCAGCTCTTGTGGTTTGCAATATGTAAAGTCACTTTTGCACAGTGCAAGGAAGACCAGTAGAAGCTATACAGCAGTTGAATTAGCTCATGTATGAGCTAAAACAGATGATACCAAGCATGTTCTGAAGCACTTGTCCTGTGCTGATGCTGCTGGGCCACTCCCCCAGGTAAGTGAATGCAACAGCTTCTCTGTTCTCACACACACCCCTTAGAGAACTTAGGATCAGATTGATGTGAGCAAAGAATTTTTCAGAATTACTAGGAGATCATCCCTCTTAACTGTCCTTCTACTGACTTCAAGTCTTTCTTGCTTCAGACTGAACTGAAAGCCTCAAATCAGAGAGATCAACTTCTGTATTGAAATGCAGAAGATTGCAGTTTTTCCTCAATGACTGTCATTCATCTTAAGTTGTTTGCAAAGGGATGTACCCACATAGAAAAAAAAGTTTACACACATGACAAAAGAAAAGAAGCCATAACTGTTCAAACAAAAGCTTAAGCATAAACATCAAGTAAACATCCATTTCATAATATCCATCTGTATGAACTGGCTTGAATTTAAAGATCTAGGTTCTTAATAAAGCTTGAAATTTTTTCTGATTAGTTCATCTAGGAATATTTCCTGATTTGAACATCCTTTACATGTCTCAACCTCTCACTGAGGGATTAATGAAAACAAACAAAATAAAAATGCTGTTATTTGAACAAGAGCGCCACATAGCGTTACAAACTGATGAAAACAAAAGGCAGGTGATCTCTCTAGCCTTCTCAAACCTGGGTAAAGGAAAAACATGGATGTTATTACACAATATGAAGTCTCCTTATCTTGTGATTTTTGACAAAACAGAAAACAATGTAGCATTCAGTGTAAGGAAGAAAAAGCACACCTTTTCTTAAGGAATTCTGCAGCCTGCATGTCAGCTAACAAAAAAATTATTTCAATTAAAGCAAAAGTAGCAGGGAATTCCATTGCATTTGAGCTATTTACATCAGTTAGTTTTCGTTCAATGCATACACAAGAAACATCATTTGTAGTTAAGTCAAGAGCAGATAGCCAGTCTTCAGAGGCTGCACCTAACAACTCAATCAAAACAGTAAACTACTTGTTGTGAGACTGATCACAAGTTTCTACTTGACTGACAGTGTTTGTCTGTCTAGAACCAGGCAAAAAGAAATATGCTAATGTTGATTTGTCATCACAAGTTTAATCTGAGAGTAAAAGAGAACACCAAAACCTTCTTGATCTCTTCTTTTGAAGAAGTTTTCTTGACTTCAGTGGGATTCCTTTATGAAGTTATTGGAATTTTCTTCTAGAAAATATTTTATGATTCAAGTGAAAAAATAAATTTTCAACAGCCACCATTCTCTAGAACCAAACTGCCTGTCACCTGTTTTCCTGATGATATCAAACACTTTGTAGACTTTTTTCTTTCAAAGGAGTATGCCAGAAAATTTAGAAGCGCTAGAATACGACGACACATTACTTCCTCTTACTAGTCATGCAGGAAGGGGGCAGTGTGGGAGGGTGTGAACAAACATTGCACAGAATTAACAAGTCTTTCCATTATACATTACAATACTGCACATAAGACCTCACATAAGAAACTAAGCAATATTGCTAGCACTGGGAAGGAACAAGTTATCCAAGGAACAACTGACAATTTTGCTAACTTTAAAGCTGTATTAGATGTGGAACAAGGATTTTTTTTTTTTTTTTTTTTGAGGAAGAAACTGCATTAGAGAAACTATTCTAACATTCAATTTCAATAAGAGTTTCTCCAGAAAGCATTTAGATAATTTTAATTTATAAAACATCTACAAAGAAAACAATCCATTTTGCTGCTAGACAAGACTATTATTTTCTAGTTTCTATTTGACAGTGTTTTCACCTTACTAAAAGAGGAAAAACTTTTATTAAGATATTTACATTCATGTTTTAAAAACCCTGTGTTCATTGTCACATGCAAACGAAACAACACACAGCACAACTACTGTATTATAGGACGAATCCAGCATTGACTTTTAATTTAAAAGTCATTAATTGTGCCTAGGTTGAGGAGTTTTTCTTCTGTAATCTCGTGGCACACAAAGAGTCCCCCAAAGCTTTAGCACTAAATGGGCCTGTGATTCCCAGGCTTTTGAGATAAGAGTTCTCTTAAAAACCCAAACCCACACCCACAATTAGCCATATGCTTCTTGCCCTTCCGCCTGGGTTTTGCCATATTTCTTCACAGTCCCCCTTTCCTAATCTGCACATGACTTTTCCAGGTTCCAGGAGGAAGGGGAACAAGTCAATTTACACTCACTTGAAGTGTGGAAACCAACTGTTCAGAGCTGCAAAAATCAAATGCAAGCACTGTACTTAAGCAAACCATGAACCAAAAAAGTTAAACAATATAGTCTTTCCATTCCCTGTATCTAGTTCATATATTTAAATAAATCTATTGTTGACTAAAAAAATGCCCTCCCATATTGTTGTAAAGACAGTTCTGTCTCCTAGATATGCCAAGCTGAAAGGACTCTCACTTCACATTAACAGAAGGTGCTTTTCCTCAAGTCAAACTCCTAATCTACATTTCTCTCAATAGTGCAAATACAACTGTAACATTCCTGAGGAAGTATTTTCACCTCCATTTAAGCATCAAGTGGCATAAATCCACCTTATTTGCACAGAAAAGTAATGCAGAAACCAGAAATAACCAAAGACAGCAAAATACATAAATCCATACACACAGCTAGGTTCCTCCTGGTTGACTTCTGGATAAAGTACAACTGGTTTTAATGCACTTAAGTTGCAAACATGTTTTCTTTATGGTTTAGAAGCACTGAGGGGGGTGGGACAGAACAGTATTTTGAGTGAGGCAAATGATGGTTTTAGTAAAGGACTGAACTTCCTAAACTCATATGCTTGTGTAAATGTATTGCTCTTAGAGCAGAGATAACTTTTTTGCATTTAACTGCAAAGATAGACAACAGCACTTAGCTTATGCATCAACCTGCATTTGTGATGGTTTTTCACTAAAGTTTTGGTGGGTTTTTTTTTTTTTTTTTAATGCACAAAATCATGAGCAAGAAGTTGTCACATCACATGCCATTAGAATGATATGATAGATTCTGGATCAATCTTTCCAGTTTTCCCAATAATATTCACAAGAAGTTTAGGGAACTGACTATCAAAACAACACTTACAGCACATCTTCTCAGTCTTCTTAACATATAAGCTTAAATCAAGTTAATTACTACAGTTAAAAATAAGAGATTTAATTCCTTACTCAGGCAAAGACTCCCATTAAAAATCCCATTAGAAGACAACTTTTGCAGGACTGCAGCATCCTTCTATAGATTTGAATTCAAGTTCTCCCTAACTGGGAAGATGACACATATGTGCTATTATTCTTCAATTACATCTTCAGGGAGGTGTTGAGGGAAAGTTGTAATAGAAAGCACTCTTGGTAGGTTTTTCAACTGCACAATATTTCATCACAAAATTCTCAATGACTTATTTCATATTTGGTTGATTGCTGCCAGGAAGGCAATGAGGAATACTATATTGCCACAGACATAGATGGTTAACACAATCTGATTAAACAGACGACCCTGCAAGAGAAGGGGAAGAAAAGCCATAGAAATGTTAGTTTTTTTTACTTGGTTTAAACAAAGAATCATCCCATCTCATAGCAGTTATTGACAAAATTGTGACTTACCTCTGCTTCTGCAGATGTGAGTGACTGCAGTATCTGCACTCTGTCATCCTCTATCACTTCAACTGTTAGTGGGAAGAAAAAAGTTCAGTCTGCTCTTAAAAGGAAGGGAGTTTTTCATTGTTATACTGCAGAAGTCCTGATCCTACAACTAAGTAACGAAGTCTTATACAGCATCAAATTTGAAAAGCACTTGGAAGTCTCATTTGACATTTCATGACCTGTACTACTATGCTCACAGCACAAGTGAAAAAATTATTCTGGAGCTGACCTACAAACAGTAACTTCTGGACATTGAAGTGGCAAAACATTTTGTCTCTCTTGCTACAGTGAATCATCAAAATATTGATTTTTGAGCTGAACAAAACGTTTGTTTGATCTAAACCCTTTTCCTTTTTGTTTTAAGATAACCATTAAGATTTCCATTAGCCAACATGAGAACGTTCATGGTTCAAACATTTCAGGTTCATTTCTCTCTTCCTGGGAAATAATTACTGCAGTTAAGTTTAAATTCACATCTTTTATAATCACTCCTTCTCCACGTGCCACCTTACACAGCCTCTGAACTAATCATGCTTCCTCAATTCTACAGATGTCTCATCTCTGCCTTAGATACAAGTCATTCGCACGTGCACAGTCATCTCCTCTCAGTGAGATTAGCCAATGAAGCTAAGAATTTCAAATGAATTTATTGGAATTAGGCATATTGGAGTCAGGATTTCACCTTCATTCCTCCATTCACTCAAAAGTGCAAGTATTTGTGCTCAAGTTTCTGATCATTTTTCTCACGCAACAACAGCCATTCTTACCAGCAATTTGTCACAATAAAGTATAGGCTAATCTGCATTAATTAATCTGGACTTTACCTATCCACCTAGGATCAAAATCAAAGCAAAATTGATAGATTCTTGAAAAATACTTACTCATTTCAGTCTGCCCTTATGAACTGTGGTTTGAGAACCAAGAGTCTACTATTTAAAATGGCACAAAACCAATTTTTCTAGAACATTTTGGTCTTGAAAACTGGTTTACTCCCATATTAGTTTGTACAGAAGACACGACAGTATTACTCTAGAGTTATTCCCTTTCAGCTTCAAGTTAGAGGCCAAAGAACACCCCCTGAAATTCAATCCACTCTGTTACAGCAAGCAAGGTAACAACAAGAGTTTTGTTGGGTTCGTACCTTTACGTACGAGACAGTAGCTGTGTATTTCTAGAAGAACTTCAATACCAACATGCCAGGCTACAAAACCAGTCATTGTATAGGTGTCCCATGGGTCTGGTAGGTCAAGTGCCGGTAGATCCATTCCCAAGAACATAGTCACCACTACACAGTAAAAACAAGATAAAGAGACAGTAAGAGTGCTGTGTCAGGGTAATTAAGAAATGCTCTCAATACCTTTGGTAACAGATTTCCCATGAACCACCAACAACTGCTTGGAGAATGAGGTTAAAGGAGTCCGTGCAGGTAAAAGTTTTGGGTTTTTTTGGTAGTGTGAGGGGGGAGGAGAGGATAAAAGGCAAAGGCCAAGATATTTTTCATCCTGCTCAGTGCCCCATCACATCCCAGTCATGCAAACACCAGCATTTGTGACTCTACCAACAAGACTGCAGTCACCACAACATTTGTACTCAAGCTGCCTGTGGAAACTTGTCACTATTAATAGAATTAAGCCCAGCTTCTGATTCTGTGAGTTTCCCCTCTCCCATGAAACATTGAACTATGTTACTATAAGAACACTATCCTCAATCTTCCAAGACAAAAAGAAATTATTCAAGGTAAGAACAGGTCCTCATTACAGACAAATCTGAAAGATCTCTATAATCTCTTTGGTCTCACACAGTCATTTTTGCTCCCTAAAACTGTACTTGATAGCCACTTAAAACTCACAAGGAAGATGGCCAGCAAGAAAATAAATCTTCACAGATGCCTGAACTGGATAGATGTCCATAGATGTTTTAGATGAGCAATAGCCTAGACAATGAACAAAGTTCCTTTAAATCACTTAAAAAGGAGTTACAACTATGACTCCTACTCACCAGCTAGTATTCTAGCTGTTGTACCAGTACTCCAGTGAAACCAGTTAAATAATTGCCTCCTGCAAAACAATGAAAAGCATTTTATTGATAACACAGTTTGAGGAAAAAAAATAAAAAACAAAGAACATAGTTACCTACTTTAAAGATATCTTTTCAATGTAAAGATTTTTTTTTTTTTTTGAAGAAACAGGCATATTTAATTCCTGTGGCTGTAACTTAATGAGTTAGTTGTGAGTACCTTGGCGCATGACGAGATGGTCTGAAACCTGCCATAAGTAGTTGAAAGATTGTCAGAGTCATCACAGTACAGCCGAGATAGGGGTGAAAACCTGCTTGCTAAACACAGGACATATTTCTTTATTATCATATCTATATGAAGATATAGAAAAAAATAAAAAAAAGTTGATAATTTTATTTATGCTTGTATCAGTAAGTTACAAGGGTGGAACAGCACTGCTTTTAGACTGGTAGAGACAACCAGACACAGTAAGCTGCCCTGCAGCTGGATGGAGATGGTTTTCTTTGACAGTATTAGACACTGGTAAGTCTGCCTAGGATCTGTCCCACCTTTTTGCTGTATTGAGAGAATTCTATTAGCTGAAGAGCAGAGTGCCACATGACTGTAGAAGCTATGCTCCAAGCTCTTCATCCTCAATCCTGTGTCCTGATGAGAGGCTTACTTCGTAACTCCTCTCAGCACTGGTCTCCCCTCTCACCCCATCTGTCCTAATCTTAGCCTTAAAACATTTTATTCAATTTCCCTACCTCCTAGCTGTGACCACATTCTCCCACCTTCAATTCAAATACTCTAAATTTTTCAATTTCTGATATCACATTGCACCAAATTTTACACAGGTGACAGCAGAGGTGTACAATCTATCTAATGTTCCAGTCTAAGCTTAATCACTGGATACAAGTCTAAGTTCAAAACAACAGTTATTTACAGCAGGTCTACCACCTTAAGTTAGCCATCCCATCCTCACTTGCCTCCCAAATTCAAGTTCTCTGAGGAAATGGGAAGAAGGCTGATTTAGTACATAAAGAAATTGTGAGCAAGGACTTTACTTGGGACAAAAAGCAAGGAAGGAAAGTACAGAAATTTTTCTATTTTAGTTGAAGGAGGCAACATTCCTCTTCTGTGCTGCTAGAATTTGAAATCAACCTACTTAAGGACAGCTTTCACAGCAATTTCCTCGGCAATAGTTGTAACATGATAGTAGACCTCTTTCTCATTCATTTGGTCCAATCTTTACATTTGAGTTAAACAAAACAAAAGCACACACTTACTTGACTCCAACCTCCTCGGTATATAAAAGGCAACAAAAAAGAAATGCTCGTGAGCACAACTGTGGTCAACATAAGCGTACGATGCACCTAGAAAAGTTAGGTTTTGCTTTTAGAAACTCTACAGCTTTCTTAACACTCTATTAAAATACATTTAACAGAACTACAGTTAAAGATGTTCTTAGTGTCCTCTTTAGACTTGGCTTTAACTAGTAAGTAGGCAAACTTCTGATTTGGATTTGTTTCATTTTATAAGATTAAAGAAAGGTAAAAGTCACACCAACTTCAATCTCCTATTTCTTGGATCTAGTAGGTTTACAATTCTGCTTACAATAAAGCTAGAAAATACAGTGGGACACACAGGGAGATTTTGCCCACCTGAAACCACATTTCCTTTCCAAACAGGAATGAACACGACCAGACAGGTTTGAAGAATCGTGCAACAATAACACCAATACTAACTGTGGTAATCCAAGCAACAAACATGAGCGCTCCTGAAAATTAAAAAAAATACAAGGTAAACATGAGTAATCCAGCTGCATATGAATATAGCTTCAAAGACTATGTAATAGTTTGGTCTGTACACATATGGTCAGAATTTACCAGTGATAAGTTGTAATCAACTGGTTCAGACTACAAGTTTATAGCATTTATCTTTCTAGAGGGCAGAAACATCCAGATAAAAGATAATCATGCTATGCCCACACAGCATGACAGAGTAGCTCTGGCTACCACATATTTCATATGCATCAGTACAGTCAGTACACACTGGTGAGAGATTATGTTCTGTCACCAACTTAGACATCAGCAGATGAAAGGTGACATTTCTTACAATTTATTTGACAAAGAATGAGTGATAGTTCTCTCATGGGCCTGCCCTAAAGTCCAGTACTGTGAGAGGAAAAATTTCTCATTAACTTTAATGTCTCTGTACTGCCAGTTGAGGGGTTTCTCTTTTCAAATAGAATTAAACCAATAATGCAACTAGAGCAAATTAAATCAGAGAGAAAGAGGTAAACAGAAACAAGTCCTAAATATAAATTTAAGGGAAAAGGCAAATGCAGGTTCATTTTCCTGGGCAAAAAGAATCTTATAATGCTGTTCTTGAAATGAAAAATTATTAATAGCTTTACTCTGTCTTCACAATCTCAGATCTGGCTAGCCAACAGCATATATACTACATGTGCCAGAAAGACAAGAGGAAATACCTACGCTGCAATAATGAGGAAAACTTAACTCTTCAGTCTCAGCAAGTCTAGACCTGGAAGACAAAACTAGGAACTGCAGCTTACCATGAGCCTTGATAAGTCTTGGGGACCGGGAACCTCCAATATCCTGAGGAAGGCCTGTGACATTGTATATTCTGTTGGTGATCAGAGGCTGACGACTATGTTTGTGTATTAGTCCACCTAAGCAGTGACATAAAGTGGTTTGTTTATGGCTGAGGAAAGCCACTGCACTTGTAAGCATGCCCACTCCTTATTTATGAATGCAAGCCCTATTGTGACCACCACATATAATTATACTAACTAAATTTCTCACACACAATATGGTAAGATATCATCTATGCTGTCTTGCGTACTTAACACACAAGAACCAACTCACCCCTCTACAGAAAATGGCTTTCTCCACTACACACACAAGGCATGAAGAATAATTCCCCTTGGTGCTAGTCTCCATTTTAAAAAGATGTGACCAGCTCTCAAGAAGCTGACAGTTCCTAGCATCAAATGGGCACACAACACACATATATGAGTAAGTTTAGTAAAACTGCCAAAAGCAAACCCACAATCCAGGGAGGCAAAGATGACTGGACTAAGTGTCTCAAACTTGGAAACCTTAGAATAGATACTAATTCTCAGCTAAGCCATATCTTCCATAATGGTTACTAACTCATTTAGAACTGTTCAAAGAAAAGCAACCATACATAAGTCAAGTTTACCTTCACTAGCTTCCCCATCTGCCAGAAAGATGTAGTAACTGGCATCCAGATTAAATCTCCCTTTATAGGCAGGAAGATGAATACTCCTCCTGAAAGAACATTGAAGAACACCATCCGCAAGCCTCCATGACACATCTTCAAGGGAATTCTGTGAAACAGGAGATATTTAATACCCTGTCTTTTCAGGCTGACAAAGCAATTAGCTTAAGAATAACCCTGTAAAAGACAAGAGTGTCATTGATGCACAAAGAAAGAACGGCAATGATGGGGATGCGTGCGTGTGTGAAAACCTTGCATATGAACTTAGAAGGTATGTCACTAAGTCAATACAGCAGCATAAGGGTTGGACTTATTACCACCAATTTTTCCAGCTCACAACAACAATCTCTCCTTCCAACCTTCAGCCCAAGATATATCAATTGTGACTGTAGCCCTAGCAAAGGGACAGAGTAATAATAGGCACAAAGTTCCTCAGAGTAAGCTCCCACCACATGACTGACTTTTAAAAATTATATTTAGACTTCCAAAAGTAACATTTACTAGGAAGTAAGAGCTCCATCAATCTCACCTTAAATAATTACGAATCCACCTTACTCTTTACAGCTGCTGTTCTAAGTAAAAGCACAAAGCAGCAGCATACTGTTCATTATTTCAAACCTACACTTGTGGAAGCGCCTTAGTTATTTTCAAATGTACCTCTGAATCCAAAACAGGAGGGCTTCGCCCCTTCAGATAGGCAGTGCTTACGTGAACACTGTGGTCCTCATTAATGCACAGATACGCATCATCGCCACCCTGGAGAGTTTAAAAGAAAAAGGTATTTATAGCCCAATAAAAACGACTACCGGCAGTCTCCAAAAGCTCTTTAATATATGCAACAGATCCGAGACAGATTTCTCTAGCTGTCAAGCTGTTACTTCCCAGCTTTCAAACACTTCAGTAATACAGAGGAACCACATGAAGTCAGATGACAGTCAGACACATTATGATTTACACTTCCTCCCTCCCAAGGTAACAACCATAATATCAGAAGTTTCTGTAATTATTTAGAATTTACTAAATTAACCAGACAAGACAGAGATGGATGTTGACAGTATTTATAAACCCTCTTTAGGAAAAAGTTGCTTTTCCTCATAGGTGTAAAGACAGTATTGGTAAGAACCAAGTGTTCTTGCCCCAAGGACATGAATATAAACAGAATCTCTCTTGTGCAACAGTAAGTTTATGGATTATGCATTTGTCAACAGCATTGTCCCTTCATTTTAACACCAATTAAAAAAAAAAAATCTCTAAACACTTTTTAAGATTGAATGGAATCACTCTTGTACAAACAGTGATAAAATACAAAGAGTTTTCAGAAAGCACAGCAACTCAGCTTCTGGCAGGTGAGGGGTTTTAACTAGGTAAAAAAAAGAAAGATTAATCTAACCAGGAATTCCAGTCAGCTACTGTGCAATCAGACAGGCTGGATTCTGCTAAGACAGATATCCACAGGGGAATTCTACTGCAAATAGTCCGTAGCTAAAACTGAAGATCCACCTAAAAGGCAACCTGTGCATCAGCACTATGGGAGAGAAGTTACTTTGCATGACATCTAGAAGCATTTCAGTTTTCCATATGCACATTTTGCTAGAGTACCATTCAAACTTTACTAAGATCACAAAAGCAACTAAAGTAGTAGGATAGAACACTCACCATCCACTGGTCATGGGACAATGCAAATGCTAAATACCCTTCACTTGGACCACTCATTTCAATAAATACTGAACTCTTCTCTTGTTGGAAGGATAGAAAAAAACAGGAAGCACTTTCAGGATCACAGTTTGAAGGGTTCCTAATGCAGAACTTCATACTTCCACAACCTGATGCATTAAACTAGACAAGCAAACAAACAAGTCATAAGCAATGAGAGTTTCCCTCTTCTTCCTCCCTTTCTAGAAGAAAGTATACAAGGAACAGCAAAAAAATGCCATCTATGTCTACATAACAATCCCTTAACCCATCCCTACAATTACTCCCGGACTAGTAGGTAAAGTGATGGTGAGTTCCAAGCTATACTTTTACTCAAGTTGAATTTTCATTTTAAAAACATCATAATAGAATAACTTTGAAAAGAAAATATAAGCTTTACAGAAAATTTCTTTGGTTTAATTTTTAGAGAGGTAATATCAGCTGTAGGATGAGGGAGAAAAGAAGGGAAGACCAGCTATTCATTTCCTTTTGAAGTAGGAACTCCACAGATACACAATGAGAAAATACATGGATTAAAAGTCACACTTATTCTAGATCAAATAGTGATACCTGCTCAATCAATTCAACAATCAGCAGTGGGAGTCATTAACACATATGAACTCCTAGAAGGAAGTTTCTGAGCCAGCAGTTACCAAATAGGAAGTTATTAGTCAAGACCAGAGCAAGTCTTTTCTCATCTCTCTTCCCAAGTATGCATAATATTTTCTGACCATTAATTTAGAAATGTGCTATCAACCTTCTGACCTATGTGTGGCGTGACAACATTTAACCCACACAAGTTCAGGCAAGTCAACTAACACAAGAGGGTATCTGTATATGTTATTAGTCTCTGATATTTAAGTTCCTCATCCATCATCTCTCCCTTTCTGTCAATAGGCTGTATTATCAATGTGATTTCAATAAATTCCATTGATCACAAGCATTAAAGATAGCATTATTTATGTTTATAATTACTTACTGGCTTTGATAAGTAGGAAACAAGGTGTGAAGTTGATACAGCTTCTGGTGTTGTATGCAAGGGTGTTGTTGGGGATGGTTTATTAGGCTGAGAAACAACAGGGCCAGGAATCTTCACCCAGAAGGTCTTGTATTTCTTCACAACTGTGGCTCTTAAAAAAAACAACAAAACACAAAGTCATTACTGCATACATCAACAGCTGATTGTTACTAAAGAAAAAAGAAAAAGGAAAAGCTTCTACAGCTTGTAGAATTTCTTTGTAAAGCCCCCATCTTTATCCAGACCTCTACCATCTTAGGGATTAAAGTAGAAAAATATCTGAAATCTCAGTGGAAAAATAATTTTAAAACATACTACTGCATGTTCTGTTGGATAGAATAAACACTCATGCCTGTGGAGCATTATAACCTCAGAGAAGAGTTGCATAGCTTTTATCCATTAGCTCCCAAAAAGCTAGTAGTATAACAGGACAGTACAAATACTGTTTTGTTAGGTGCAAGCACAGAAAAAGATTCTTAACATTGTATATTACAGGCATGAGAAGTGAGCAGTTAACTAAAAATACTATAGAAATTGGTCTCCAAATTCCTTTCCACTCTACCTGCAAAAAATCAAAATAATCACCTCCAAGCCTTCCCTAAAGAACAAGTGTCCGCATTAACATAGAGTCTACAGCAAGCAAGAGGTGTTGACTTTTCAGGTCATTAGTTGAAGGATACTTTTCAGTTGCTGGCCGATATTTAACACAGACAATGGTACAGGTTTACCTTGTTTGTGATTTAATCAACTAGAACTAATAATAGATTTACTTACAGAAACTGTACACGTTTTGGTGCATCTCCAGGAGCAATCCAATAAACTTTTATGTATTTCTTCTTTGCTTTACTTGTGTGACTGACAGCTGAATTCTGAAAACACACACACATAAAGCATTACACAGTGGATATGCACTAAGGAGATTTCAGCTAACACAGTCATCACAGGCTGCAGCTGAATCCTGAACAGACACTGCACTCTCACACAGCACAGACCCAGTGCAACTGGCTTTCCTCTAGTCAGTCATGATCAACTCAGATCAAGTCTACCACCGAAACTTATACATACTAACAAACTTTAAGGCTAAAAAGGAACAACTAGAGGTCTTTCCATCCAGAAGACTCCAGCGATGAGACAGAAGTCCCTGCAGCTTTTACGCAGTAATGGTGTGATAACACTGCATTTTTTCTGATAGCTAGATAACACTCAGTTTTTTGATAGTAAGAGCACAAAAGGGACAGTGCAATGACTGTACAGACAGAACAGAACTAGTGTTCCAGAGGACAAAACCTAAAAGTAACCTTGGGGTCAGACAGTTATTTACACAAAACAACAGATCAGACAATGCACTGCAGTAAGTCCTCAGAGCATGGAGGGTACAACCCAGACACCCTCATGGCTTTACAGCACCGATGAATGGGTTAACTGGATGCCACTGGAGGGCAGGTGGTAGAAGTAGAGAAAAAAAAAATACATATAGGCAGATTGAGAACTTTGTCCACACCAGCTCAGATGACACTGTACATGTTCATGAAGATCAAGCAGGTTGTTGAAACGCTAGTCAGAGTTCATATCTCTTGCACATGAAGCAGAATCAGTTTATCTAAAATGGATATTGAAGATTGTGATCTAATCTGTTACTAAGAAGGCTCCATTAACAGTAACCAACAGAGTAACAGCAAAGATAATAGCCTATTCTAGTGTTTGTTTACCACAATAACTGCCCTCAACTTTCCTTGATGTAAGACATTTTCTCTGTCCTTAGCAAGCATGGAAAATTATTGATAACTCTCCTTTTCCAAGGAAGTAAAGCATGCCCTCCTCTTTTTAATGTTAAGTACAATAAGGACTACACTACATTCATTGTGCACAAGGAGAAATTACTTTATGAATGCTGCATCTTCCTGCAGCAGTCAATAGCCTTTTATCATCAGGGTAGTTTAAATGGCTCATAAGAATAGTCTGACAGAGTTGCAGTGAGCCATGCCTCTATACTGTAAGTTGAACCACTTTCCCAAGAGACTTACCGAAGTCAAAGAAGATTACATAGCATAACTCAAAGAAGATTACATAGCATACCTCTGTCCTATTACGGACATAGTTTAGTACAAACACTTCAGTGCCTGATGTCCCATTTTAAGACACTAGACTATACCTTGGTACGGCCACATGTCAGAAGCTGAGAAAGTCTCCGGTCAACTAACATGAAAGAACCAACAGCAGGGCTATCAAGGTGTTCTGCATCCCGGGCTTGTATGAAAAATCCTTCAAAATCTGGTCCAGATAGATGAACTGAAGCAAGAAGAAAAAAAAAAAGGAAGTTGAAATATTTCATCAATGAACACCTGAAGCTCATTTTACAAGTACTGAATGACTGCTAAATGGATGACCTGAACAAGATTCAACTGCTTAGATAGATCTAGGATAGCTAACTGAGTAAAGACATGGTACAACACAAAGAAACAGTAAATTAAACCCTTCAACTATAATTGACACAATACCTTCTATGTTGTCCCCTGGTTTAAATTCAGTTCTGTTCACTGTAATAGTGTGCTCAGGTGACAGTTGTGGAGAGCTACCATGACAGGGTATCATGCTAGTGCAGGCTTCTCTTACTTTTCCACTTGGATAGCCATCCACAGTTGGATAGAAGCAAATGAATATCCAAACAGCAAAAGCAAGGCCAGGCAGCTCCATCTATGTAAAGTAAGAGTTACAGGCAATTAAATACAATCAACCTTTACATTACAGGTCACCACTCATCTTTAGAGTCAGCTGAATACTAAAATTTAAAAACATGTTTAAAACAAAAGCATGTGTGAGAAGATACCATTCCAAGCTGCAGAAGCTAGTCATAATAGACTTCGCAAGAACATACACAGATACCACGTTTCAGGCCATCGAGAGTACAGATTGCAAATGGATCCCTCTGTCCACCGAGTGAATCATTTCTCTCGGTGCATTTTTATATCAATTTTTACATTTCTTTTGCTTATGTCTCTCCCGTTCTCTCTCAAAAAAAAAAAGAAAATCCAAGTCCCTTAAACATCTGCACAGGACAGATGGATCTTAAAACACTTTTCACTGATGTATAAAGGTCCACAGTACTGAGCAACAACACAGCTAACATCAAGCCCACTCTTATTAATCCTATCCCCAAATTGTGCATCATTAGAGACTGCATTTTGTTTCCACAACTCATGCCCATTTCTTCACATATGACAAATAATTCCCAGGTAACAAGTTCTTCTTTCTGCAGGGAAACTAAAGTGTACAAATGTCAGAAATAGTTTTTGTACATGCAAAAGAGTGATAGTTTGGTATAATGACTTAGACAAAGAAATATGTATGTTTGTTGCAGACAAGCAGAAGACTTTTCCTTTGAACTCTTCCTTTTGGGTATTGGACCTCCAGACAATTTGTCAGAATGTAATTGTTTGTCACACTGTCAGTAAGGGAACAGCATGCATGAAAAACATGGCGTAGTAGGACTGAAGAGTCTAAAACAGTTATATGAACCCCTAATCTCAGCATTCATCATATGCTTTGCTCTGCCACAATACTGTTTTCAAAAAACCTATGGTAATTGTTTTGTTACTCAGCAGCATACAGGTTTACAGTTGTATTGTTGTCTACAGAATGCCTTCGCCAACAAGAAAAAGCATTTGCCTGTCCAAAAGGCCCGGAGAACCGAGATAAACCTTTCAATCCTTAGGCACAAGAAGTGTATTATCAGCTCCAGTGGAACATATACCAGGCAAGTAGGTCTGCCTCCTGGAAGAGCCATGCCCATTTGACAACTAAGTGATAAGAAGTATCAGGTTATGAAGTTCCCGACAGCATGCATGGACATGAAGATAAGAAAGGCATGTAGCCATTTCAGACTGAACTCTGATACCTAAAAAGCAGTCAAATGAAGACAAGGCATATCATTAGCCTTACACACTCTCCAAGAGTCACCAATATTAACTTTTCCAAAGTTCTCATACATTTAGTGCTAAAAATCCACAATATCGAGGGCAATGCTACCGTTGTACTTCAATATAAGAGCTCCTTGGCTACTTTACACCAGTAAATAGAAGAAAAATCAGAGGGGGGAGGGGGTTAAACAGTTATATTTCAGGAACTAAAAAAGACCAAACACCCACACCAAAAAACACACAACTCCTCCACCCAAATATTCAAGATAACATCATGATAATATCTTTAACTTATAGTTAAAGTAAGCCTTTCTTTCTAGTTCAAATACTTCTCCAAGCTCTCACAAATCTACATCAACATTACTTATTTATAAGTAAGGAAGCCAATAGGAGACTAAAACCTAAGGTTCAGTACAACAGTGGCATTAAAGCAGCTTTTCTATATACCAGTAAAATCTTCAAAACAAGCTGCTGCCAGAAGAGATAAGGCTGCATACCACAAAGACAAGAAAAAGAGTAGGTTAGTATTCTAGTTTAAGTAGCAGAGGATGTGGCAGGGATTTAAAATGAAACAAGACATATTCTTTGGCAGACCTAACTCATTTAAAAGCTGGCAGAAGAGAAAGAGGAAGAAGCAGAGACGGAAAGAATGAAAAAAGGCCAAAATCTGAAAGAAGTACTGTACTGAAGAGCAATTTTTTAAAAACATTTTTTATTTTTTAAACAGAGTTAAGTGTAGAAGAGCAATCTTCTCTATGCACGTTCAATGATGAGCGCTAGATCCTATAAAGAATAGTAATTTCCATATTAAAATTTAGCCTTCCTCAAACACTCAGTTGCCTTAAAAAGTCCCTTTCCTCCTTTAATCTGGAAATACATTGTGGCACTTTATGTTCTCCACTTACACAGCAAAAGAGGCAGAAGAAAGATAGGAAGCACACTAACACCAATCATTCTATGCTTAAGGATTCATTTTGTAGTTTTAGGAAAATACCTCCTAAAGTATTACTGTAGACAATAGGTCAACATTATAGAGAAGTCAAGCTTTAAGAAATTATTCCTTAATTTCAGATTAATGAACTCTGGACTTCAAGTTAATACCATAGTAAAACCCTTTTTATAACATAGTAGAACTTCACATTTAAAATTGTAGTTTGGAGTAGCCAAAAATAAGTTTGGACTCACTCATCCGCTGCCCCTAATTCAGCTAGGATCTCACTGTGTCTCTCTACCCTCTTTTGCCAAGATCTGTTCAAAACAAGTCTCATACCAATCATAATGAGCAGGAAAGATAAGGACAAAAATCTGAATACACAGGCAGGAAGAGGGGAAATCCAAGAAATTCCCAGAACTTCTTTGTATAAACAGGTTAAGAAGTTTCCTTTAGCTCTTAAAAAGTACCTGTTACAAGAGCACAACACAGTATGTCATGCCCTCATGAATATGAGAGTCTGGCCAAAAGAAGGAAAAAGTGAGTTAGTCTGGAAAGCTGAACACATGCCATTAGTAGTTCAGAAGTGAACACTATTAAAAAAACACCTAAGGAAGATACTTAGTTAAACTAAGGAACCAGTAATAAGCAATTGTGAGACAGGACAAGAAAGAGTATCTTTATGCTCAGGCTGAAGATCAATAAGCAATTATATCCATCTTCAGCCAAGCATTTGCACAACAGATCATCTGCTTTGGTAAACAGAAAAACCCAAACAGATGCAGCCACTGGCACGCAACATGTTACACCTACATAATCTTACAGAAGAGGTGACTGTTTTATATGGTTTCCTCTTTCCTTTGATTAGAGTTCTACAGCCGCAATAGGGTTATTTCCCTCCAAGTGATGTCAGGAATGACCACATTTTTAGATATTTAGCATGTCATATATACTACAATACAGAACAGTTATTCAGAATTTGAGACCTATCTAGCTTTAAAGTTTTAACAAATCATACACAAAAGTAAAGGAATCAAAGTTTTTAATAAGTGAATATACAATAAACTGTAGAGTATACAACTTTTTTCTGACATTCCCATTTGCAGGAAAAACAGAGGAAGACAACTAAATCTCACAACTACGTAGACAAGTATAAGACCAAATAAAAGATATTGGGATTAGTGGCATTGAAAGGATTTGTTACAGAGGTTAGGTTCAGGAAAGCTGAAGTGGGATATGTGAATGATGCTTAACCTCACCACAAAAGAATAAATGCCTTTTAAAGAATAAAGTAAAAATAAGAACAGCTCTTTATCTGTATCAAGAAGGACCTGAGAGACTGATCAAAGATATCATATCTCAGAGAACTGCTACTCACACTATTATTCTACTCCTCCCAGAAACACAGATGGATAAGAAAACCCAGTTAATTTGCGTTCTAATAAAGATGAATCAGCAGATTCACGCAAAATTGTCTTTTCTAGATGACACTGTTACGTTGTTTTTAACACCTTAAATCATGAAGTATTGCCACTAAAGCTAGATTCAAAATAAGAATTTACTTTAACTCAAGTTTTGAGGTGAGAGCGCTGTGGAACAGCCTGCTTTATCTAGCATGTTATACTCAAGCTGAAGATCTACTTATATTATCTATAGTATTTGAAAATACTCTGTTTCCACTATAAAACTTGTTATAAATTGTAGATTTGTCCTTCTTGAAAATTGTATTAAGAAAATTTGGCCATAGTGGCTTACTTATAACCGTTTCAAATATAACTCCTCACTGGTGACAGCCTATGAATTAGCAATCAAGTTCCCTGTACTAAAGAAGAAGAGGAATAGTTGACTTCAGGACTGAAGCATAATGATGTTAAAAAAATATAAAAATAATTCCTGCAACATTTTTCAATTGGCAATTGTCCAGTGTTTTTGTTAACTATCATTTGAACAGCCTGGAAGAACAACAGAAAGTTTAAGGATTTCTGCACTATCCAGTGACTTGTTTTCCAAGATAAATGCATTACGCTGAAATGCTTCTGTTAATCAAGGGCCTGAGAGTATGTATAACCTCCTTCCTGTATCCTGCCTGCATGCCAGCTGCACACCATGTGGTAGTACCCATCAGTAATGCCCCAAGTCAAGGGTACAAGGATGTGCTGCACAGCATACTAGCTCCATAGTCAGAATGCAGCATTGATTATTGATTTTACTTAGTCTTGTACTATACATAGACTTTTCAGTATGTTATATACAACCAAAGACAGCATAAAATCCAGCAGTCCTTTCTCTACAGATTAGGTACTAACATATACCACACCATTACAGTATAAGACATTTATTCATACCACTATGTTTCATAACTTTATTTAGGATAGAAAAAATATTTCAGTACTCATTAGTTTGAGGCATGACTACAAATTTATTAGTCCCTCCCTACTTAAATCTTCAGTATTATACATAACTCACATCCCCTGGGAAAAAAGAAAGCTTCAGAACAAGTTTGTTCAAAGAAACTTCATCATTACCTGTAACTCTAACAGTGTTTCAAGTATCATGTCACTCTTGGGGAGGAGGGAGGGAGACGATTGTGTACTTGGAAGCCATTTACAATACAGTCCTCTAACTAATAGAAAGCCAAAAATTCCTGAGTGACAGTCATCTTCTCATCACCCTTGCCTAACTTGGGCAAAATGCTTCAGAAAGAAGTTAAGCTTTTCCAAGGAAGCTGAGTAATTATGTCAATTAATATTTATTTCATATGCAACTTGATTATAGCTGTAAAATTCTATTTCATATAGAGATTACTCAATACTAACAGCTGACACTTAAAGTAATACCTAGTTTCACTCAAGCATTTCTTCAGCTAAACTACCAAGTTACTTTATATTTTTGCCAGGCAGGTCAGAACTCAAGACAGAAATAGAGTTTTTTATTAGAGCACTCCTTTTTGGGAACTGACATTGCATACAACCCACCAGAAATTCAGAGAAAATTCATACAGAAAAATCAGAACAGGGGTCCCAAAGGTACTCCATGTGTGGCCAGTTATTCCAACAGTAGTGGGATACAGGACAGTTACTTTAAATAAGAGGCAGCTAAGAAAAAGCTCACTAAGAACCTACAACAGATACCCCTGAAAAACAGAGCTAGAAACAACTGGTTTAGTTAGTATGAATGGAGATGTACTAGCTCGTATTCTTCATACTTATGATGGCCCATGACAAGACAACACCTCTGTAACAATTCAAACATTAATGGTTAAAGGCCAGAGTATTATCTGTGGCTTAACCTCAAGAGATTCTGCCTGGTAAAGCAGATTGCAAAGAGAAATATGGGTTTGCTCATAATAATAGCTACCAGCTTCTGTCAAGTTTCAATGCAATACAACTACACTTGTCTGAACATTTGCAATTCATCATCCCATTCATTCAGGGGTCATCTCCTCCTAAGGATGTAGGAGGAAAGAGTAAGAAAGAGTTGGAAAAAATTGAGTGCTATAATTTTAGGAGCAGAATCTTTACAAGTCTGAACAAACCATACCAAGATTTAGGAGAAATCTTTTCACGATATTTAGTAGACATGGGAATTTATGCTCCTGATTATATCTCTCAATCTTACAGTAACTGAATTTGGATAAATAGAGAGCAGTAAGTTACTCTCTCCTATGTTGAAAAAACTCTAACAGTCCCTGCAGGTATCAACAGCTAAGAAAGCCCTGGTAGCCTAATTCCTCAAGAGCACAATGTTTACACAAAAGCTCAGGATTTCTACACAGAAATTATCTTCTTTCAGCTGTTTAACAGAACATCATTAGCTACAGATTATGAGATCTAAAAATAGTTTCAGAGAGGAAGAAGACATGAGAAGAGGGGCAGGGCAAACATATTGCCAATTCAAAGGTACAAAAACTACTATAGCCAGAAATTTTGTCCTGAGCACTATCAGACAAGAGGACAAGCAGAAAAGGAAAAAGCCATTGAAAGGAGACTAAGCTGTATTAACAGAAGGTATTTACACCATGTCTCTTTAGAAATACACTCTTACAAAGCAAAAGCAGGCAGCCTTGGTGTCCAAGAGTCACCTTCCCTCTGAGTTCAGAAAAAGAGCTTAGGTTAACTTCTGCTCATTTAAATGTGGTGCTATCACAAGAGCTAGTTTGAGCAAGGGCACAAAACAAGTAGCATTCATATTCACAATAACTCATTACTTTTAAAATACAAACACACACCCACAAGATGAAAAAACGTACATACCTCAGCCTCTTGGTCTTTCTACTCAGGAAACATTCAAAGAGAACATCAAGGCTTTTGTGTTTCAAAATGAATTTTTATAGCAGTTTAAGGGTAAGTACTTACCTTACAGCCAGTCCTTCCGTTACAGTGACCAAGTCCAAGTAAGAACACCATTTGCTTTATACTTAGAGTAAGACAACTTATATTACATTGTCAAGTCTTCTATTTGCCTTGCATCTAAAAGTATTAACCTTTATCATACCCAGGATCAGAGGAAGTTTGTCTGAAAGAAAAAACAGTACACACACAAAAAAGGAAACATTTACAAGCTTTCTTTACTTCAGGAACACATTTTATACTGCTTCCCAAGCTAACCCAGAAGACCCTACACTTCAGCTGAAGTGCATGAAGTTGTAATGAAGCACTCACCCTGCAGCTTCCTTTGTCAAACCTACTTCCCCAGACCTCAGAGAGTTTCATATTAAGTAATTATTTTAATTACCTTCTGGTGTAGTTAAAGGGAAAAAAACCCCACCAAACAACCCACAACCAAACAAACTGCAACTTTCAGTACCTTCCTCAAAGCACAAGTTGTTACAAATTGGCAGTGTGATTTTTTTAAAGCTTGTTATGCATTTACTCCCTATCAGAGAGTCAATTTCTTTTAGAAACAATCTGAAAAAGGAATATGGTAAGTTTATCTCTTTTCCATGTATCCCACCAAGAATGAACCAGAGGCAAGGATTATTGCCCTGTTTGGTTGTTTACTTTGATTATTTAACTTTCTGTTGGGCAGTTGCTCTGCATATAACCCTTAAGGCCCCAACCTTGCAAACTTTTATCTATATGAGAAACCTGAAGTTTCAGGCTGATCTAAAACCAACATAGTTTGTTACCCCAACAAGTAAATCCAACTGTAGGATCAGCATATTTACTGTAACAGTTACTATACAGCCACCTCCTATACATGTTAATGAAGAAACAAAATAACATTCACATGATATTTAGAAGCAAACAAGATATAAGAGGAACACGGTTGGTGTACCTGCCAAATAAAATACACTGTAGCTTACCTTTACTCATTAATGCAAACAGGTTTAAGAGTTTTCTCTAAGGCAGTTCAGAAGTACTTGCACAAAAGGCCACAGCTACAAAGCACTTCAAAAGTTTCACCAGATGTTAATTTGTTTCATAGCTGCTACAGGTATTCTATTAAGCGTATATAGTTTTGAAAAACTCACAGTACCCGCACTTCGAGCTCTCACTAGCACCAGTTTAACCACAGCGCTCTGAAGCTACAACAGCTTTTCTAAGCCAGCCCCGACTGCTGCGCACCACCATCGCTCCAGGAAGCCCCACGCTCTTCTCTCCTCTTCGGCACCGCTCCCGCAGAAAAGGGCAGCGAGAAGGCGCAGGCGGGCTGGCCCGCCCCTTTCCTCTACTTGAGCTTCTCTCCGCAGCAGCTTTTCTGGCTGCGGGGGCAGCCCCGACACGGTCTCCCGCCGGGTAGTGGCTGAGGAGGCGCGGGAGAAGGACAGGCCAGGCGGCGAACGGAGCACCCCGGCAAGAAGCCGCTGCCGGGGACCGCCCGCCCAGCCGTCCGCTGCGCCCGCCGGCACGCAAAACGGCGCGTTGGAAGCGCTCCGTGTTCTCGCGTAAGTCGCTGCCCGGTGTGAATCCCCAGAAGAGCTGGGGTCGTGTGCGGTGTGTTAAGGGCACGTAACTTCTATGCAGTCTCCAAACGTTGGAGGTGTCGATGAATGTCCGGGTTTTGCAACTAGAGTTTTGCCCCGTGGGTTTTACTGAGAGATTGTCCTTGTAAAAGCTTGCAGAGCTCACTTGCGGCAGTATTTGTATGCCTAGTGCTGTTCACATATACAGGCTTGTAAAATCAGGGTTTTCTTATCAAGAAAGCAAATAAGTACTGGCTGTAACTGGGGCTTTGCTGGCAGAAACTGCAGTTACACAGGCTTCTCAGAGTTCTGTTTGTTTTATTCCAAGTCCTTAATTGCTCACAAATCAAAGCAGCACAAAACCACATTTAACAAAAATCCAATGGGACTTTTACCCTCCCACAGAAGAGAAATACTGTGTTTGTGTTTACAAACTCCTTGACTGGGGGGCTCTGGTAATTCACTTGCTTATTAGTAGATCTGAGCAGTTCTAGTGATCTCAATACTATTACTTCAGTTATATTTCCTTAAAAACTACTATCTACTAAAATACAGCAGACTTGTAAATGCTCTGTTAGAGTTCTGCTGTTTTCTCAGTTTCCATAAAAGCAGGATTAACCTAAGGGGTACTCTGTATTAGCATATTATAAGATATATTTAATGTGAAAGACAATAATGAACCTAATCAGGCCAATTATTTGACTGTTGCACTTGTATTATCTTGCTCATGGAAGTCAGCAGGAAGCTGAGATCTCACTAAGTGTATAGCAACTGAAGAAATGTAATATATAGTCAGTAGCTTAAAATTAAATATGGATATTTCCTCCTAGCTGGGGGACAAAAATTGAGTTTACAACAGCTGTTCCCCAGAACATGAAAGAGTTTGATAAAATTGTAAGCCTGGGTACATACATGCTATATTAAGTGCTCATGTGTTTCTAATTAATTTATACTGATTAAAACCAGCATTCTTTGCAGATACATTACTAGTATGACAAATACATTCACAGTCTGAAAACTCTGGTGATCACAGTCACCAATATTCTTGACAATATTTAGGTTCATAACGTTCACAGATCACAGTGGAATTAATATCCAAACATTTTTAAGATCTCTTATTTGAGGGTCTTGGCTCATTGGCAGAATGGGGTATATACTTCTGAAACATTGTTATAAATATAAGAATATATGGAAGTAACTTCCTCATTAAGACAAACAAGGAGGGTTGAAAAGGCAAGCTACAATTCTGTTGGAAACTGTAATCAGAGTTTAAGAAAAAAAATTACTTATCTGTGACAGGTGAACTGGGTAAGGGAGGGAATACTGTTTAGCTTCTCATTTTATAGCTTCTCTTATTTCAGATGTGAACTACAAAGCAAGAAAAACACCAAGAGAACCAGACAAAAATAATATCTACTGAGCACAAGCACTCGTACTCCTTCTGTGTAGGCAATCATCAATCTGGAAGGATTCTTTTAAAACATACTAGTCTCCTTAAAAAAAATATGTAATAATCAACAGTTCAACAGCATTAATGAAAATATTTCTATGAAAGAGTACTGCATGCTAATTTCAGTGTCAATATCCAAGTTGTATTATGGAAATAAAATGCATTAGGAAATGTGAACTATAATAAGCCTGCAGATTTATCTTCTTTGTAAAGTGTACTACAATTATAGTTATGTTAGTGTGTTCATAGTAATTCTGTATTTATTGCAAAGCAGAAGTTCCTAGCTCAAGCAAATGATCAGTTAGAGATATAGAGGGCTGGGGGTCGGGTTTTAATCTGCTTGCAAGCCTGAAGAGAGATAAAGTCATGTAATCTACTAGTGAACTATGTCAGGGGCTGATGATGTCAAGTGGCAAATGAACAACATAACATCTAACATGAAAAGAAGCTGATGACTTTTTTTTGTATAGCTTGTTATAGGACTTCAAGGAAGTAAGTGAAAGATTATAATTTTGAAAGCAATAGCAATTTCATAAAGGAGACTTCATGCTGAGTATATAAAGGGGAATTTCTCTTGTTTCAGAACTGAGGAAACAATCAGGTAAAATATATATAATTTTCGAAATTAAATATTGTGCAGTCCAAAGCATATACTGATAGTTACGCTGGGTTTTTAAGCCCAAAGTAATATGGAAAACAATAAGCCATTGAAGCTAGGTCTGAAGAGGACCTGTGTTATTATGTGGTTCCTTGTAATCAATTTTTTTCTTAGGTATTAAGCTAACTATAGAGCAAAACTGTGGTATTTTATAAAGTCAACCCTTGTTCCAGTTTCATATATGTGTGCACTAGGCAAATGATTTCTCTGTGTCACTGGCAAGATTATCGTGGTAAAACATTGCTTGAGTAGAAATCAAGTGATGTGCAAAAAGGCTGCATCCTTATCAGATTGTTTTGATGATAGATAACTTGGATTGAAGAAGGTTTTGTTACTACTGTTTTCTATTTTGATACGTTGACATGTGTTTGAAAAATGCATTTACATTTGGCTGAACACATGCAGGGTACTGACCTTCCTATAAAGATAACAGTCCTGACATCTATATTTATTCACCTCCTTCTTGTGTATCCTATACTTATAAGACTAGACTTCATCAATTTTCAAGCTTTTCAGTGTTATCTTAGCTAAATATGTATTAGAGAAATAACAAATAATATTATCTTAGATAGGAAGAATTTTTCCTAGTAAAGCAATCTGCATGTGCATTTCCCCCCCCCCCGCAAAAGACAGGGGACTGTTGAGTCATTGAAACAGTCCTGACCATCTAAAAGGAAATAAATTCTAAAAGTCACAATGTAGGATGACATATTTTTCTCCATAATTAATTAATTCTTTTCACTTGAGCTTTGGTACTGTTTCATACTTACCTGTTTTACCATCTTACAAGTGTTTACCTACAGACTAGATAAATGCATTCCACTGACCTCCAGGAATATCCTTTTTATGTACGCTTGTCTTTGGTCTTTATTCCTCTCTATTAATCAGTCCTTTCTACTTTCACTATTTTTTAATTTTTTATATGACACGTAAAAGTTGACACTTGGAAACGTATTTATATGAAAATACTTGTTTACCTAGAAGTAAAAAAACTTTACAGCTTTCAGTCAATTACACTAACTAGCCACCTGGTGGCATTAGCCACTAAGTAAAATAAAGTTTTCCACTCAACTACACAGAAATCTATTTTTGTATCGCTTTTCTGACACATTAGCAGCTGAAGTATGTGCACAATTGCTTTCTACCAAAATGTGTATCGACTTTGACTTAAATAGATTTAAAAAAAAAAAAAAATTCTCACTTCCTTGCTTATCTGAAATGAAAGAATAAAGTTTTGAATCCCTGATATCAATTTGAGCCAGGTCTGTATAGGTGCTATGATAGAATGACAACCTGCCACTTTTATGAAAGGGTCTCCACTTTATTCAATGCACAGCACAATTAAATCAATGGATAAAGGACTGCAGTAAAATCATTTCACTCGGTTCAAGGGAAGTGGGCCATTGCTTTATCGGATGTATGCTATTGAAATTTTATCTGATAAAAGTACTGAATTACTAACTTTATTGAGTTTTCTGTATTTTTCGCCATTTCTGTCGTGCTTTTAAAAATTATTAATTTTATTATATCAGCAAGATATGAGGAGATCCTACTATTCCATTTCACAGGGAGCAAAGCACTTGCTAGCAAAAGCATTGACCTGTAAGTGCTTCAGTTTAAGGCACTTTAGATCTGATTGTACAATTCATAAAGTAAAACTACAAGATTAATTGAAATCTAGTACAATGTGCTTCCACACACTGAGTTTCTTTGCCAGCTGATCTCAATTCCATCTCTGCTCCACAGCTTTTTTCATCTTTCCTTTCACTTGTACTAGGAACTAATTTTCCTATTTTCTTTCATCTCATCTCAGGTCCTTTCACAGACAACCCGTTTCCGGTTTTTCACCTTCTCAGCAGCTTTCAGTTTGTCTCCTTTATGGCTTATAAATGCGTTCTTTGTTCAAATCTGGTATGTCTGTGGGTTTTGTGGTTGCTCTGACTTCTAGCACAAGCAATCATTCTATAGGGATGGTGCATGATGGGCAATGCTGTTAGTTGTAGCAACATGCCAGTTAGTACATGCCCAGTACCCCTGGAGGGGGAACCATGTGGTGATGTTTGAGCCTGCTCAAACAGTAGGAATGTTTGCAGGGATTGTAGTTTGTACTTTGGCAAGACTCATCTAAAAGCTTGCAAAGACTTTGAAAAGCTAATGAGCAGGTCAGACTATAACAGAGCTAGTAAAAGCTGTATCCAACATAGGAGAGTTGTGAGAAGAATAAGAGAGAGAAGATTGTTTCATACCAGCTTTCAAGTCCTATAAGCAGTAATCCTCACTTGATGATGACAGGGGAATATGAAGCAAGGTGTAAAGTCACCCAGTCCAGAGATGCTATGGGAAGTTGCCTTCTTCAGAGCCAGGTCAGTACATAGTCTTTGTCCAAGTCAGTACCTCCAAGGAAGTTCCAAACTTGGGGGAACCTGCTGCACAGTGCCTGCAGTGACCCAACAAATACGTCAGTGATGTAGTCGGAGGAAAAATTTTTTCTTTGCTTAAAAATCAGATGCCAATTTTATATAACAGACACAAGTCCATTCAGACATTTACAATTTGAGCATAAAGAGCTGTCTAGATAAGTGCTAAGGATTATTATTTTAATGGCAATTAAAATATCCATGGTATTCTCACTACAGTTTGATACAGTAGGGAAGAGCATCATAAAGAAAATGGAGTGTGCAAGAGACCCTCTTTAAATTTTATTTCTGAGGAGGAAATATAAAACTTAAAGAGTAGATCTGCTTGATAAAACATCATTACAGTTCCTTTAAGAATAGATACTCTGAAGTCTTAAATCTCAGCATATCTCATTAGTGTTTAAATAGAACAATTTACCAGAAACTAAAAGCGCTGGTAGTGATTCAGCAAACTGGTGTAATATGTTCTCCTTGTAAAACAAAAATTGGCCCAGTACATGCGAATTTATTTTACACTTAACTAAGTTAAATGGTACAAGAATACCATTCAGACACTTAGTTTAAACTATTGTTTGCCAAGTCACCACATTTGCAGAAGATTACTAATATCAAATTAATGTGATGCTGTTAGCTAAAGCACAAACATATCTTAAGCAATTATGTGAAAAACTACATTTAACTATAATAAAATTTTATTTGGACCTCTTTAAAGATAAATGTATTGAATTTTACAAATTTCTATTAAAAATTAATAGGAGTCTAACTTTACACATACGTTAATGCAGAGACCATTGATTGTTTGAGGCCACACAGTAAAAGAATGGCCAAGCGGGGATTAAAAAGAAACCAAAAATGTTTCTGCAATCCAAAAATTCATCATGACACCAGGTTCATCTTTGAAAGGTCAAACCAACACTGACAAGTAACTAGAGGAAAGGGTATTTACATATTCAGTAAAAACAAACTGCATAGTCTGTTGTCCTAACTTCTCCATCTCGATTGATTTCTTAATTACATAGACATTTTTATTCCAGCCTACTATTTATTCACTGCCTATCAGGCTATTGCAATCTGTTTAGCTATTTAGAAGGGATTTTTAAAAAATAGGCTACAGGTGATTACTTCAATGTTCTGACTAATATTTTCTCTGAATACTAGATTCTAATGTCCAAGGCCATGTGTAAATTCCCGCAGGGCACATGATGTGTCTAAGAACAGCACTTGTTTTCAGCCACTGCGCAGCAAAGATCTAACAGAAAAGACTGCAGTCTAACCACATTGCAGAGATACAATTTTTAAAAAAGGAGCTTTCTTTCAAAATCAGGTTTGCATTTCTGCATGAGATCTCCCCATTAGAAGACAAAAGCAAGACAGAAGATTCAACACCTCTGAAGCTTCCTATTGTTTGAACAATAGTACAATGTTAATTCATGAATTTACAGGTCATGAGTGTGGGGCATTGAGAAAAACTGTGCTATCACTTTAAATGTCTCAGAGCTCCTGTGTACAGGCCAAAGGAATCTGCTTTTAATTTTAGTTAGATGTTCAGTTAAATTCTTTCTGTGATAGGTGGCTTTTACTGTTGTTATTGGGAGCTATTGTTCTGCTATTAGGGAAAAAAAAGTACTGTTATGTAAGTACTCTAAGTTCCCACACTTTACAGTCATAACCTTTGAAACAGACATAAGCAGTATGACATGAGTGTGATCTGACACCTTGTGAACAGGCTCCCCAAAGCATATTGGGGCCACTGGTAGAGCAAGTCTTCTGTAATACTGTGTTGCAAAACAGAAGGCAGAAGGGGAGGGAGTACTAGGAAGGTATGTGTAGAAGGACTGAAGAATTCTGGTGTTAATATATTTGAAAAAGCTGGAAAATTATTTCCTGATAATGCCATTGACATGGTATCCACTCTTATTCTGAAGCAACTATTGATCTTTTCCTGCTGTGGTATATCATATCACATCACACCCAGGGAAACTGCAAACTGAAGATAAAATAGCACTGTGAAATCCACCATTTAGATGCCAGTGTAGCAAATGCCATGCATGATTGCTGTTGGCTGTGTCTTATACAATATCTGCAGTGGTATGTGCATTGATGTTTTCCTGGTGTGCTTCCCATACACAGAAACCTGCTCAATTTACATATACTAAATTAACACAGGCCCAAAGTCTGTAAAGGATGTGTCAGCATAAGAGGTGATGTTGATGGAGAAAGCTTTAGAGCAGTCTTCTCTGCTTTCCTGATTTAACTTCATCAAGGGACCTGCTATGTTCATTCCGTATCTTTGTAATAGTAATTTTTTTTCATATTGAAGGCCAATTAAATGATACTGTTGTAATTATTAAGTGATTTAATAGTACTTAGGGAACTTTTTTGCTGTGTAGTGGATCAAGTCCTTTGTTTAGACTGTTGACGTCTGTTTTAGCTACAGTCACACATGCTGGTCAAAATAACTGTTTCAGGATTTGGAATCAGCAGGCTGTATGCCAGTTTGGTTTCCTAATGATTCTTGTCTTGAGAAACTTAAAAATCCTTTTTCATAAACTTGGATACATTTCAAAACCTGTCTAAATGCATAGTATAGTGGAGATGTGGCACTGCAAACCTAGTAGAGTAGGGTGAGTTTCCCTATTAAGTAGGAAAACGAGAGCCACATTTTACAACTTAGTAGCAGTAGTGAAATTGCCTTCAGTAATACCTTTTTAGGTTTTTCTTGCTTTTTACAAGGTATTCAGCATGCACTTTAGGGTAACTATGCAAACAAAGGACTTGGCTACATAGGCGTTATTTGCTCTTCCTCTCTCAGAACTGTTCACTGCGTAAGCAGCTCATGAAATTTCTAAATCCCACCCCATTTGCAGTATGTGACAATGCAATAGCAAGCCTGGACGAAGAGGCACTTGTGCAAGGCTCTGTGGCAGACAAACTGCAAAGTGACTTCAAGATACTGAAGCCTGCTGAGGACCATAGCAAAAGAGATGGTCCAGATCTCTTTCAATGAAATGTCTGTTGGTTTTGTTCCTACAACTCCCATTCCTGTTGCAGCTTCTTGTATTTCCTCTTCCTATGTTTTATGTTCTTTACTAGGACATGCCCAGTTCAGAGAAGACAGCTAGCATACCAGGAGAGCCAGGATTCTGCTAGATATGAGTCTGTCCTATATACAAAACCCACAGGCCAGCAAGCTGAGTAAGGAATAAAGAGGCTAGGAAAGACAAGGACGATGCTGGACCCCCAGGAAACATCTGTGTAAAATAATCCAGATTGGAAGTATCACATTTGAATTGTATCTGAATGAGTCTGAGGTGAATGTTTAGGGGAACTGCACAAACACATGGTGGGGGCTTTTACTAGGAATTTTCCCCCAATCTAAGGACCCTAATAGTGTCAGGGGGCATAAAAGTTGACATACTTGCTTATACCAACATGAAAACCTTTCTCAGCAATAACAAAAAATGTGAGCTGTAACAAGGAACAAACAGGTTTCTTAAAATGTTCAGAGGGAGGAGCAGGTGAAGGAGGAAAGAAACAAATTAGCTACCAAAAGATAACAAACTCAGTCTGAAATGGGTGGAAGTGTTTCCGTGAATATCAAGGCCTTTGGACTGCCCCTAAATGCATTGTAATTGGATGAACACATTGCAGTAAGACACAGTTATAAGGGTATGCATGGGATGACTGGAAGTAAATGGTTAAGTCTAAATTGTTTTGCAGATTCCTCCCAATTCCACAAAATATACCACTTTTGAAAAGAAAAAACCAATAAACAGCATAACATAGTGACTGTAAATTGAGAAACACTTTTTTTTTTTAATGTAGTTCTAGGCAATAAAAATAGACTGACCTTCCAAAGCTGCAGGGCTGACCTTTACAGTGGGGTGCAGTTAATGACTTGTGGTGAGAGGCCTGGAGCAACTGTCCCAGGTATTCTGCAATATAAAGTAATGGAAAGGACTGTTGGGTGACAGCGGTTCAGATGACAGCATGCTTCAAAACAAGTGTGGTGGTTTTTTGGGTTTGTGTTGTGTTTTTTTAAACCACCTTACCTCTTGGTCAAAGTCAGATCTCCAGTGTTCGTAGTCTTGTCCACATACTCTATATATAGCACTTAAACCCTAGCTGACATCATGGGTTTTCTACAGCGCAGCCTACCAGCAGCTGCCTGGCAGCTTGTGCCCGCGACGCGGCGGGAGGCAGCAGGCTCCTGCTCGCTCTGGCCCCTCAGACAGCAGTGCGGCAATGCTGAGGAAGCCCCGCGGAGCGGCTTTTCCATCACGGCAAGGAGCGGCTGGGCCCAAACACGTCAGCCGGGCTGCTTCAGGCTACCTTAAAGTCACTTTTTCCTCAGCGGAATGCCCGTTAATTCACATAGAGGTTTAGTTTCGGGTGCCTGAGCCCCCTCGGTGGGCGGCCTCTCGTGGCGGCACGCACGAAGCCGTGGGTAAAGGGGCTGGCGGGGGCTACGGCTGTAAAGGCAGGGGCAGAAGATCAGGTACCACCACGTTGCGTTCCCCGAAAGCCCTGGAGTACTCCAGGGCCCGGACTCGCGGGGAGCTCAGCCGGCTGGCAGCCAAAACAACACCGGAGACCCTGCTCGCTGCTGTGGTAACCTCTCCCCTCAGGGCGCACTTCCCGGGGCGGGGCGGGGAGGGGCGGGGCAGACCCAGCCTGGCCCGGCCCAGCTTGGCCCGGCCCGGCCGCCCTGCATCGCTGCCGGGGCGGGCCCTGCGCTCTCGCGGGAGCTGGGCCGGCGTCGCCTGTCTCAGTGCGCGGCTACGGGGGAACCAATAAAGTTTGCTTGAAAAAAAAGCAAGTAAAAGAGGAGGAAAGAAGCGGTCCTGCCGAGTTTGTCGCGGCTGCTGGCGAGTGCATGAGTGACTGCCCGCGCGGCCAGCCCGGGGCTTCCGCAGCAGGCGAGGGCGGAGGGGCTGCTCCAGCCCCCGCCCCGGCTCCGCTCGGCCTCGGCAGCCGTCGCCGTCAGCGGGGAGCTGCGTCTCCGCTGCTCTCCGGGCCCCCTCGTGAGTATGGTGGGACGGCTGAGGCGGCACCGCTTCCCGCAGAGGCAGGGCGGTGATAAGGGGCCTGGCGATCGCTCCCGGCAGCACCGGGGCGAGCAAGGAAGAGTGACAGGTGTCAGGCTCCCCCCCCGGGGGGCGGCTCGGGCTGGGGGCACCTGCGCGACTCTGGCTGCGGACTGGGCCGCGCTGTGGGACGGGGAGCTGCTCTGGGGTGCTGCCGGCGGCGGTCCCCGGCCACGGGAGGGCTGCGTGCCTCCTGACAGCTCCCTCCTCCTCTCCCTGCTCTGCAGCGCCTAGTCTCCTCTCTCCCCTGGGGCTGGGGAACATGTAAGCGAGACCGGCGGCGTGAGACGTTCCCAAACGGCCGCCGTCCTCCCGGGAGTCGCCGCTGATCTGTGGGTTTTTGTCTGTTCCCTCACGGCAGGGCTCGCTTCTCCTTCCCCGAAGTGAGTCTCCTGGCACGGGAGGAGCGCCGGGCAGACGGCCGCAGCCATGCCGAGCGGTAAGGAGACGCGGCTGCTGCACCTCAGCGAGATGGAGAAGCTGGACAAGACGCTCTTCAGACTGGAGCAAGGTAGGTTGGGGGCGGTGGGCTGCGGCCTCCTCAACCTCCTCCTCGGCGGGGAGCCCTCGGGGTCGGCTTGGAGCTTGCCACCTTCTTTGGGCAGCAGTGGGAAAGGAGTTTAGCCTGTGGTGGTGGTCTTTTTTTCTTTTTCTTTTCTTTTCTTTTTTTTTTTTTTTCTTGTTTTAATATGAAACAATTTCTGGCATGCTTACTTCCACTGCAGAGCTCTATGGGCTCCAGTCGCGATTCAGTCTGTCTCATAAAGCTCTTGAGAAATGACGAGCAGATGGGCTAAGAGCTGTCAGTCTTCATGGGAATTAAGTGCCAAGTGTTTTTTAGACAGGCCCTGCAGGACAGGACCTCTCCTTTTATAACCTGTACTACAGTGACCCAAAAATTCCTCATAAGTCAAGCTCTCTAGTATTTATCTGCAATGAGTTATGCAGCACCTCATCTTTAATATTATAGTTTTGAAGTATATCAGTAATACTAACGTTTTGCAAGGTGTCAGGTAATATTTCAAAATATGGGATCTTTACTTCCTCCTAAATCTTATCTTGCCTAGCAGATTTCTTATAGTTGGGCTATAGTATTCTGGCTGCATACTTCTAAGAACTTGACGTTATTTCTCTCTGTAAGTGTTCTTAAGTCTACTTGCAAAAAAACAAAAACAAACCAAAGAACACACCGCTAATTGGTCCACTGTTAGTCGGTCAGGAAATTCAGACTATGAAAATAAAGCCACTGTCTTTAGAAACCATTTTCAATGATGCAACAGTTTTTATTACCCGTGACATTTTGTGAGGTTTTATTACTTTATGTTACTGATCTAGGAATCTAATATTAAAATGGTTTAGTAGAAGAGCAAGATTTTGGTTCTTGAGAATAAGAATTCTCTTAAACTTTATTGATTTCAAAATTTTCTGACAGTGTAATCTAAGAAAATGTCAGTAGTGAAAAAGTGCAACCTAACCACCCTTTTTAACTCATCCTTCCAGTTGCATAAATTTTATTGGAAGGAGTCACACAGAAGTGCATGGCTATCAAACATGCAAGGTGCCTCTGCTGGTAGCAGTCTCTGAGAGGGCATAGCTAATTTTGAGCACAGCATTCCTGATGTCAGTATAACTGTTACAGGAAATAAGATATCAATGGCATATATCCCTGTGCTCTAATTTTAGTAATCTCTGTAATAAAATGTCAGGACAGTACTGGGGAGAGGGTATTTAACCTTCCAAAACTTTCTTTTTGTTTGTTTGTTTGTTTTGTTTTTTGTTGGTTTTTTTTTTGTTTGTTTGTTTTTCATGTGAGATTTTTTTTTTGCAGTCAAATAAGCTTCATTTTACCTGACAGATATTGAGATCCTAAAACCACTGCTTTACATCCTGGTTTTTGGTGCACTGGTGGTTATGTTAATAAGAGAAATTGCAAGCTTGGTGAGACTTACATTTAAATGTATTCAGACATTGAATTCTGGTATTGGAGTCCCCATTATTCTATTTAATAAACAAGTGGCTTTTTTTCAACTTCAAACTTGCCATTGTTCAGGGTTTTTTTTAACAGAGTATAGTTCATTATCTGTGTATTAATAACTTTCTCTTTTTACAAATACTCAGGTTTCTTTTACTCCCAATTTTGAAGACTGCTAGGGCTAGTAGGTATCTTACTACAGTTCACTACATGACTGACATGTAATTTAGTAAAAGTTATTGTGCAAACACTCATACTTGTATCAGTTACGTGAAAGGACCCTGTCATTAGCCGTGCACATGATGGTGGCCCTCATACCTGCAAGTAGAACCTATTCTGAAACCTGTTGACTAAATTGAATTTTTTGTCTCCAACTGAATGGACTACAGTATGGTTTTTATTTTATTTATTTTAACTTAATTTTGTTCTCATTATCATGAGAATCTTAAGCCTAAATGCTACTCTTTCTATATGTGTGTGACCTGCAGCATGCATACAAAACTCCCTTTGGTTTGTTGAGCTCTCTGAAAGTTTAACAATTTGTACGTTGTAGATTACACACAAGTATATATCCCTTTACAGTTAAAAGCATAAGGAATTTAGCATTGTTTAGTAAACCCTCAATGCAGAATGAAGGGATTAGAAATATTTTCTGTTTCAAAATGTGTTCCTATTTTTTTCAGATGTTTTCATGGGTCAGCTTTATGTATAGAATTGGTAAACCTGAATACTTAAATACTACATAATCCAGAATATGCATAGTAGTCTGATGATCATGGTGTTTTGCTGTGCTTTATTTTTATAAGAGACTTTTTATATAGCAAAGTTGAACAAATTGGAAAGGAGTTGACTAGTGCCATATAAGTGGGCAAAGAAAAACATTAGGAAAGTAGGGAGTGATACTGCTGTAGAAATACACTGTTCTGCTGAAATTCTTGGCAGATATGTTGGTGCACTTTCTTCTTAACATAATATCAAATTATGATCTGTAAATACAGAATAGAAATACCTAGTCCTCCTGATAAAGTGATTTCATCTTTTTTTTTTTTTTCTTCCCCTTGAGGATTTGAACTACAGTTCCGATTGGGCCCAACTCTTCAAGGCAAGCCTGTTACTGTATACACAAATTATCCAGCTTCTGGAGAAGTATTCGATCGCCACAAGTTCAGGACACTATCGTGGCACAATCCCACAGGAAAAGAAGATGACTCTGACAAATACTGCAAGCTGGATCTCCAGATTTCTGGGTCATACCAGTACTATTTCAGTCTTGGGTAAGTGAAATGCTATACTTACAGCCAAATGCAGTCTGCTCCCTTCGTCTACATTTTAACCTGGAAAAATCACCATTATGAATAAAAACATTTTTTCCATGCCTTTTTCAAATGGCAACCATGGGCCTATCTGAGTCTGCTAATAAAAGGCAGTAGCTCTGGTGGTTGTTTAATAGTTTCTAATGCAAAGATACTCTGGAGAATATACAGAACAAAGTTTATCAATTTTCTCTGAACCTTGGAAAGGCAAGCCACTTTTACAAGTTTTCAAAGTCATCAGCCTTCTGAGTACCTGAATAATTAATTTGTACTTTATTCATTGACTTTGAAAGGTGGTTTTCTAGCACAGAGGTTTTGTCATGTTTTACTTCACGTTCTTTACTTCCTCCTCTGTTTCAACAGGACAAGTGTAGAAGAGAATGCCAGTATCTCAAATGTTTGTAGTCTGGTATTCTGAGTTTCTGGAAGATGGGTGGTTGAATTCCTTTAGGCTTAAAAGGGCATTTAGCTCAGGTCTCTTCCCGTGATGGTGCTCCAAATGGAGGTCTTTGTATAAAAGATGAGCAGTCATGCTTCCTTTGTTTCTGTCCGTGTCCTAAAAGGAAGACCTAAAACTCTGTCTCACTTTTGCAGAGGCTTTAAAGCTCTGTATCCCAATTGTATTCTTGTAAGTCCAGTAGAGAGATGCCGTGTAAGAGATGAGCATCTCTTCAGTGTTTCCTCTTTTCTTCAGGTGCCCTGCAGCCCTGTTCCCTACCTCCCCTCAACCACTGTACTGGGCTACTGTGTTTTTGAAATAGCTGTGCTTGTTGGATTCTCTTTTGAAACTGACTGGTACAATGGATGTTCACTATACTAACAAAAAATAATTTTTCCTAGAAATGAAAAAAGTGGTGGAGGTTACATAGTTGTGGATCCTATTTTGCATGTTGGAGCCGATAATCATGTGTTACCTTTGGATTGTGTTACACTCCAGACGTTCCTCGCTAAGTGTCTGGGACCATTTCATGAATGGGAAGATAGGCTTAAAGTTGCAAAAGAAACAGGTAATGCTAATACACATATTAAAGGATATATGTTTTTGTCTTATGATCAAACCCCAAAGTTACACTGAAGGTCTTCAGTGTAAACAGCTCATGCGTTCTTTAGTTTGTAGACTAAATATTTTCTACTAGATTTAATTTACTTAATAGATTAAGTCAGTGAAATGATTAAAATATTTGAAGAGGTTCAAAAATTTAGGGATTTCCTAATACAGGAAACCGCTTTTTATTGTCTTGATTTCAGATAGACTTGGAAGTCTGTAGAACTGTCAGGGTGATTTTTATAAAGCTTGTTATGTAGAATTTCAAGGAGAAGATTCAGATTACTTTACACTGGCTATTCCAAACACTAGCTTTTTAAGTATATGTTATAACTGTAACTTATTATGCTTCTTTCAACTAACTTTGACTGAAATTTGTTCTTCTTATTAAATAAATGACTTCTTACTATGTAGGTTACAACATGATTCATTTTACACCACTGCAGAAGCTTGGACTGTCTAGATCATGTTATTCACTGGCTGATCAGTTAGAAGTAAATCCTGAATTTTCAAGCCATAATAAAAAGTGCACTTGGAGCGATATAGGAGCTCTTGTGGAAAAATTGAAAAATGAATGGAATATGCTTTGCATCACAGATGTAGTCTACAATCATACTGGTATGATTTTTGTGTGTGTTAATAACCAGACTGGTCCTATAATTTTATTTCATTATTTCCCTTAACTTTCCCCCTTGAACCCAACTTTTAGTAGCTATTTTAAGTAACTTAGTTGTCTCTTGTCTTTGAATCTCTCAAATCCATGACAGCTCTTTACAATTCTGATATGTCTCCATAACAAATGTAAAAGAATTTAATACTGTTGCTGAAAGAGTAAGAGTGAATAGAGCCCTTCTTAGAGAGAATTAATGAACTATGCGTGTGTCTGTATTTTTTATAATATGCTTTTTTTATCATCTTGCAGTGTGCAGCTCCCACATAAAGTAATAGAATCTGCATTATGAATTATTTGCTGAACATAAACTGAGTACTTTCTTTTTAAACAGGGTATTATTCTTGTAGCTGCTTAAAAGTAACTGCTCTAATTTGCATCTAACATGCAGACAATAAACAGAATAGGGACAAGAGGCTAGGATTAAGCAAAGGAGGAAATGTTACAGCTCAGTCTGTAGGGGGAAAAAAAGAAAAGAGCTTTGTGTTTGAGGTGGGGTTTTTTTTAAGCATAGATACGCCAATAAAGCCTTTAAGGCTTTACTTTTCTTAATTGCTTGAAGGACAGTGGGTTCTCTTAAGTGTGATCTGATGAAATTTAAATTATAGGACTTCATAATTTGTAATTTTGCTGATTACTTGGATAATGTTTACTTTGGTTATGTTTATAATACAGTTTTCATCTTGCACTGTAATCCTAAAGATCAAAATAATTAGCATTCTCTTAGCAGAGGGTACAACAAATGGTTATGTATGTTGATGTTACAGTCCTTTGAGGCTTGAAAAAATCCTAACAGATACCTGTGAAGTTCAAGCTTTATTTGCTTTAGTTCTTTGGTGTTGACTGCTGCCAAACATTCCTATCCAATCAGGCTGCAATGTGGGCCTTGTTGTTTGCCCTGTTTGTTGAAAAGTTACTAAGTATAACTATTGGCTATGTGTCTGAGGGAATTAGGCTTTTAAACATTCTCCCAATTTTGGATAAAAAAATTTCTTGCACTTTACCAACTGGAAGTCCAGTTTCTCTCTCACATGTTTGAGATCCTGTCATCTTTTTACTCTGTATATTTGCATGCTACCAAGGAGAATGTTTTTATGGACAGAAGTGCGTAAGTCCAAACTAATTGTTAGACTCCAGAAATATATTTGAGAGGAGAAATGTCACATTATTTGGCTACACTTGTAGAAGGACTTTTTCAGGTTACATTCAGAGTTCAAAGTAATTTTCATTGGGATGGATGACTAAACACTTATACTATGGTGAAAGGATGATTAGAAGTGTCTATGTTGTCTATAATGTTGTATATGCCTGTGGAGCTTTTTGGGGGATATTTGAAATAAGAAAATAGGCAAATAGGCTTTGGGGTTCTTCTTGTCTGGATCTTGATTAGATGGAGATTTAACTTTACTTTTTTTTTCTTGTTTGTTTGTTTTTTGTATTTTAATTGAACAGTAATTTCTAGTCATTAAATTAATTCCTGCACATCAGGGTGATTTAATTGTAAAACATGTTTCGTAGATCCATTTGAATTTAAAAGACACAAAATGTCTAGTCAGGTATTTTGAGCAGATTATGGATACTTCTACATGGTTATTAGTTCTGGAGCATGCCTGCATTAAAAGCTTAAGTTGTCTCAGTAAATCTTCTAAGGCAGGTAATTCTAACAGCTCATGACCCTTCAGTGGTTGTATCTGTTAGTAGTTTCTGCTTTTTAGCTGCAACCACTGTATAACAATGGCAATGCTTTCCCTCTGTTCCTGTGGTAAAGTCAGGCAGCTCACTTCAAATATTAAGTGGCTAAGCTAAAGTGTTTGGTTTTTACACTGGAATGGATAACAGCCTGCTTGTATGGTATGGAATGGTGGGAATCAGTTTTTGATACTAATGTCTCTGTTTGGATCTAATGAAAGCCAGCATCTACAGCCTGACTTTAAAAGTAAAGTAAATGCATATGCTAATGTTAAATATAGATGCACCTTTGGTGTATTAGCAGGTGTTATAGATAAACTTGCAAACCCTGTCTGGTAACTGGGTAGATACGCCCTTTTTTGGCTGCCATTTCCTTCAGGGTGTTCAAACACCCTCGAATAAGAAATACTGTGTTTGCTGCCATTTACTTTTCACCAGGAGATAGAATTATCAGATGATTTGGGTTCGAAGGGATCTTAATGATCATCTAGTTGCCAGCCCTCTGCCATGGGCAAGGACACCCTCCACTACAGAGAAAAAGGAGAAGAATTGTTTGTTTCTTTTCTTTTCTGAACTTTCAGTGGCTGTAGTATAAAGTAATAAAATAAACTGAAATAAATTATAAGATTTATCTTTCAGAAGAGGCTACTCTTGTCTAATTGCAATTTAACACTTGAATAAATCCTATTTCCAAGCATTTGACTAATCACATCAAACACCACCTTTTCTCAGCTTTATAAGGGAGAGGAAAAAAAAAAAAGTCTTGGGCAGTGAGCATCACTACTAAATATTAAGTTTGTGTTTAGTTTTCTAGTAATTAATTAGTCCTTTGAAAAATAGGAAGTTATTTTCTTAATACAAATGTAATGAATTTTAGAAATTATTTTCTGGAATTGCTCATCTTAATATTTCCATATTTTTATACTTATATGTATTTTCTCCCCAGCTGTAACAAATGTAATTACAAGTCATGTTTTGGGCAATTTTTTTCTGCAGAATTAGATTTATTTTGGTATTATGTTGTGAATCGTTGGGGTTACCTTCTGATCAGAAAACAACATTCTGTTCTGTACCAGAATTAGTGGAAGGCCTGTTGACTTTTTTTAACATGATAAATTAGATTTAAATGATTTATGGGCTTTTTAGAATTAGTAGTATTTATTCATGAGACTCCTTTATAGTAAATTGTGGTTCTCGCTAGATTAATGGAGTGAACTAGTTTTGCTTTTTGGAGAAAAATATTTTTTTTCAGAAGTAGTGTATGTATTTAAAAAAAAAAAAAAAAAAAAGGCAGGGAGGGGATCTGGTTGGCCTAGAACAGCCTTTAACAGCCTGAGCTTATTATTGCTTTATGTAACTTTAAAATAACTATGGTGGTTTTAGTTGTAGGTGGCATTTAAACCATGAAGATCTTACAGTCAAATTATTTGTGGAAATTATAAACGTGGATTTTGCCATGTTTGTAATGATCTTGAGATGTAATGTGAGAGGTTGTTCAGAAGAGCTGTTCATACTGTAGACTGAAAGAGTACATTCTTTTCTTTCCCTTGGATGTTTTTGTTTTAACTTTGAACTAAGCAAACTTGAGTTCTAGGTGTTAATTGTTCTGCTATAATTTTGGATGTGTTAATGGCTCTTTCTTCATGTTTCCAATATAATAATTTGTTATAGATTTTCCCTTGTATGAAGTACTACTTCTATTTTTTTTATGCTTTTCTAAAATAATGGATTAGTAAGACGTGTTCTGTGAAAAATTATTTAAAAAAAAAAAAAACAACTTGTAAAGCTCGAGTAAATTTTTTTTTTGTTCTTACACACTCCATGCCTTTTTTTAACATTTAGTTTTTCAATTGCAGAGATTAATTCAAAAGAGTATGTGAAAATTAGTTTCAGTTAAGCAGTGTTTAGGGCTGTTCCAAAAATGGAAAGAGACTAACTCCGGAGGATTTTTCTTCCATACTTGCAAAATAAAAAATTTCTCTGCTGTACATGTATTTACTCATACTGCTGCATGCATGCTACTGTTTATGTTAGAATATTGCACTCATTTTCTATTGAAGGCTCCTTACTTTCTCTGAGTTAATTCTTAATGTTCAGCATATGTTCTGGTGTTTGATGCTATGGGGAAAATTTAGAAAATAGACACAGTAGAGTGCAGTGTTTGATCTGAACTAGCGTTCCATTTGCATGCGCCAGGCAGTGCACTCATCTTCCTGTGTAAGACTCAGTGGCATCAGTTCCCACCACTCTACTGCTTATTACATACACAGCAGTGTCACAGCTAATCCTTTCTTAAAAGCCCATTTAACTGCATTCTTCATTAATTATTTCTTGGGCAGTGTATGTGCACTCTTGCTATCTGGCTCTGTGTGTGTAGGATCTGATAAGGTTAAGAATATTAAAAAATAAACAACTTAGGCCATCTTAAATCTTGGTTTGGGATGTATGTTTGGCTTTCAATACACAAAGAGCATTTCATATCCATTATTTGATATATTCCTGCAACAAAAATGTGATTTTTTTTTTTTTAATTTTTATTTAGTGTTTTAGAATTGGTGGTACTATTGCATATTTCTATGTAAATAACAAAAAGTTTCTCTGCAGTCTCCACAACTGCATTTGTTGCAAAACAAATGGCTATCAGTAATGCAAACCTCTGCATAAGACATGATTTTCTATTGGCATGGAAAACTTTAGTTGAAACGTGAACTAACTATACATATGGTAGTACCTTAACTTCTTGGTGTTAAGACATTTGCACAAAACAGCTAAGTGTTCAGCTTGTGTACTTACTTTTTTTTTTTTTATTTCCCTCCTCCCTTTCTTGAATAAGCTACTAACAGTGAATGGCTCAGGATGCATCCAGAATGTGGCTATAACCTTGTAAATTCTCCTCACCTGAAGCCAGCTTGGGTCTTGGATAGAGCTCTGTGGCACTTGACCTGTATGGTGGCCGATGGAAAGTGTACTGCCAAAGGGGTCCCTCCCTTGATTGAAAATGATCATCATCTGAATGTAAGTGAACAAGAACTAAGTATAAGGTAATGAACACTATAAATAGCTCAATAAACCTTTAATATTTCCAAGGTTGTGGAAATACACAAAAACCGGTGTATGCTTTACAGGTATATTTAATGAAATAACCCTTTGCTCCCCAATATTTTTTTCTGAACAATTCATATAAGCACTTAGCTTTTCTTAGTTACATTAATCGTCAGCATTATTAACAAACATAATTTTTATTTTTACAGTGTATCCGTAAAATAATTTGGGAAGACATATATCCAAAAATTAAACTATGGGAATTTTTCCAAGTGGATGTTAACAAAGCTGTGCAGCAATTTAAAACCCTTCTATCTCAAGGTAAAGGAAGGGTATGTGCCAAAGCATGTGGATTATGTATTTATAGTTCAAGAAACTTATAGGTAAACTTAACAGTAAGCTGGAAAACAAAATAATCTCATTTTTTTGCTATGTGAGAAATCTACTGTGCTGGCTTAAGCATACAAGAATGCTGTGAGGGCTACTAAAGCCTTTGAAGACTTCACACCCCTCCAAAGCCTTTATCTACTCATATCTTATGCTAGAATTATAAAAGTTGTATGTCTTTTAAATGTAATTTCTATTGGTACTTTATGAATACTCTTTTCTGTCTTGTTCTTAGGCAAAATGAGCACTAAATCTGATCCAAATCAACATCTTCAAATAGTTCAGGACCCTGATTATAGAAGATTTGGGTGTACTGTAGATATGAATATTGCATTGGCAACGTTCATACCACACAGGTATTGTAGTATTGATTCCAAGTTAAAATCACAAGTGAAGTTAAATTTGCAAAATAAAATAAATGAAGTTATTTTCAGAGATGGGAAAAATTTAATTTTTCATTCTTTTTAGTTATGTATACTACACGTTTTAAAAATAAGTTACTCTAATTGTTCTCTGCTTTTAATGTCGTCCTGGTAAGCAACGGACCAGCTGCAATAGAAGAATGTTGTAACTGGTTTCGCAAGAGGATTGAGGAACTGAATGCCGAACAATACAGACAAACTAATCACCATCAAGAGCAGGTCTTTTAATTACTGTGCTTTAATGCTGAATTGTTTTCAATTGCAAATAAATGCATGCATTTCAATAATGCATAATTTAATTACTTCTAGGCTGTCAATTGTCTTGTGGGGACTGTGGTTTATGAACGACTGGCTGGTGATGGTCCTAAGCTGGGTCCTATCAGTAGAAAATATCCTTTAGTTACCAGGTATTATTTTTTGGGTTTGTTTTTCGTTTGTTTGTTTGTAAACCATTCAAGTCTATCCAGGGAAAGTGAGTTCAAAGTTCATTAAAAGTATACATTTATATGTACAAGCGTATATTTTCTTTCCCATGGACAAATGCCTCTTAATGAACTGACCGTCTTTTTTAAGCAACAGTGATAACTGTTTGATAAATGTGACCGGAGAGTATGAAACAATACTCGGAGCACATCTAAGGCTTACATAGTGCAAAGTGTTCTTGTAGGTGGAAGGAGATGGAACTAGAAAAACTTAGACCTTTCAGGTTTGATGTACTTGATGCCATTCATGTATCTGAAGAGCTAGGGCTTTAGCTGACACTACCAGCTTATACCAAAATAGTGGCAACACCTGTCCTTTCTCCTTCAAAGCATGCTACAAAATAGAAAACTCCCCATTATTTATAGTCCAGCAGCTGCTTTCTTCTTGTATCTGTTTTATTTACAAGCTAATTCATAGCAGATATTTTAATTTCAAACACAATGAATTTCAGCTTATGTTACCTTGTGTGTGGTTTGGTTTTGGTTTTTGGTTTGTTTTTTGGTTTTTTTTTTTTTTTTTTTTTTTAATTGCCTTTCTATTCCATAGGTATTTTACTTATCCATTTAAAGAGATGACTGTGGAAGAAGAAGAAACTATGATACATCAGCCAGATAAAGCTTGTTATTTCATGGCTCATAATGGCTGGGTTATGGGAGATGATCCTCTTAGAAACTTTGCAGAACCAGGTTTGTGAAAGAACTTCGAATCATATAACTTTTGATATTCTAGCCAAAGTAAGAAAAGATTTTATTTAATCTATCTTTTTTCCAGATGTATTTCTGTAAAGCTGCAGAACAGCAGACAGATAGTCAGTTTACAGCACTTTTATTTCCAATTCAGGTTACAGATCAAATGTAAGAACTGAGACTTCAGGTACAGTTTTGCAAGATCTGAGAGGGAAATTACCAGCTTTCTGCTACTGAAATGGGGACATTCTGCCTCCCCGCTTCTGTCACTTTGTTGCTTACTTTGTACTTTTACCAACACCACTGTTTGTTGGCATTTCCATAAGACAATGACAATGTAGCAGAAAGCTAATGCAATAAAAACGTGGATAGTATTTTACTGTGTTAGCGAGTGAAAACGAGGTCCTTGAAAGGTCCAGTGAGTGGCATTCAGGTGGTCAAGAGATGACTCAGTTAATCCAAATGAAGTATACAGATAACTTGTGAAAGTAAGATAGGGTATGAAGTCACCATGCACTGAAATATTGTATTCTAACCCCTCTGGGGACAGCAATGATATGTAATAAAAACAAAGTTGACAATTCTTGTTTTCAGAGTAGTCGTTCACTTTGTAAACGGAATCAAACAAAGGCCCGTTTAATTATAATTAGAAACATCTATCTAAGAGTTTGTTGAGTCTACATTAGAAGCTAATCTGATTGATACTCCAGGGTGATCTGGAGTTAGCAAACACCTCATTTCTGCAAAATAATCTATATAGCCCTTTTACTGCTTTTTATTTACTCTTTTTTTTTCTTTCTCCTTCACAAGGATGAAGATAATATGTGTTTCAAGGGTGGTTTTCAGTTGCCTTGTGGCTAATTGCCCTTTCTTCTAGGCAGACTGTTGTATTTTTTTCCTTCAGTCACTGGCTGCAGTTAGCATACCTAACTTCCATTGCTGAGTTTTCTCTCTTAATTCATCTACAGCTTTTTGGGTGCTTTTTACATGTGTTTCACCTTTGTTTTATGCCACATGTTGTTTCAACTGTGAATACAGTGTGAAAAGATGATACAGAAGAGCACAAATTTAGGAATTGCAAAGCAAATCCAGCTACTTCTGTAAGTTACCCTTAAAAAAATCATGTGTACATCCAGGTAAAGCCAAGTTTTCTGTCTGTGTAGCTATGTTGTCGTTAGTGAAGACAAAAAGGTAGGCTGTGCTAAGGTGAACAATTTTGGATGTAGTGTTGACTTACAATCCATACTCTTTACTTACTAGCTGCTTATTCTTGTTGTGTCTTTCATTGGAGTTGTCTGAAATCATACATCAGTGTAGGATATATAGGTTTTGAGTTGATATGGTTATTGTTAGAATTTCTACTCTTCATCACAGTGTCTTCCTCTTCTTGAGCAGCAGAAAATGAAATACCACATTTTCATTTTGGTGCACACTCTACACTATGTGTATACACTATAGTGAATTTATTTCCCTTACAGGTTCAAATGTTTACTTGAGAAGAGAGCTTATTTGTTGGGGAGACAGTGTGAAACTGCGCTATGGTAATAAACCTGAAGACTGCCCATATCTCTGGGCACATATGAAAAAATACACTGAAATCACTGCCAAGTATTTCCATGGTGTTCGTCTTGACAACTGTCACTCAACACCTATTCATGTAGCTGAGGTACGCAAAATTAAGCATGTTTATTATAAAGCAGCTTATAAGTCCTGCACTGTTGCTACAAAATCTGAACGATCTGCATGATGGAGTTGAGGTGTGAATGAGTCTTCCTCATACCATAAGCAAGGTTTCTTGACTGATGATGTTTAGATATGGTTTCAGCTACTCTAAACAGTTAGTAGAGTGGTATATCTTTTAATTTTCCACTTTAGCTGCAATATTGTGGATGTAGATGGACCTGGCTGTTTCCGTGCGTAGCTATGCATTTAGCACAATGACTGCCAGTATGCAGTATGTCAGTTTTAGCTGGGGTCACTGCCAAGACTTGGCTGAAAGTCTTACTGTTGCTTTGCCAGATATATTTTGCTGTTGCTGAATTAAACAGGAAGTGTTTTACTTCCCAGAATTTAAAAGTCGGTAGAGAACACCTGCAAAAAGTTTAGTCTGGCAGGTTTATTGCTAAGATTAGTGCTTATAGCTTACCACAGAGCTGACTACATGCAGAAATTGTACTAATCTAGTAAATTAGCTTTAAATAGATTTGAGTAGTGAAACTTGTTAGTGCTTAGTCTTAGCTTGGTTATAGACCTTACCTAAATATATGAAGAGCTCTCTAAAACAAGTTAGTTAATTTGCCCACACAAAAGTTGTAAGTGGGTCTTAAATGCAGCCATTTCAAAACTTCTGCCATTCTTTCATTTATTGTTACTATTTTCGGAACAGTAACTTGGAAGGCTTAAACTTAACTCCTCCTATTTCTTACCTTAATAAGCATCTCTTTTATGCAACCTTTGTTCTTGCATTTTGAGTTAAGATTTTGTTTAAAAACAAAGCTTAAAGTTTTCAGAGAATTTGCTAGAATTATTTGATCCATAGATAATCTCTGTAAAATATAAGCATGGTTTTATGAATCTTACCTGTTATTAATATTTTTAATGAACTGCATATATGAATGCCTCATTTAAGTTTGGTTAACATTCATGTTAATGATTGCATATACGAAGCTGACAATTGATGTCCTGCATTAAAAATGTATTATGATCTATAGGAGATGCTAGCAACAGCCAGATCAGTCAGACCTAATCTTTATGTGATAGCTGAACTCTTCACGGGCAGTGAGTACATTGACAATGTTTTTGTCAACCGCCTGGGAATTACCAGCCTGATTAGAGGTACAATAAGCAGTTGAAAATTATGTAGGATTGTTGTGTATGGTTTGGAGTTTTTAATGTGAAACTAACACTGGTATACTTTTTTTTTATTTTTCTTACATATTCATGTTCTTTGCTTATGCAATTACCTTTTCTTGTTGTTCTATTACCTTTTTCTGTGTTATGTGCTAATTCTTGATTTTTGCGTGTGTTTGTGTGTCTTCTTCTGTGTAACAACTTTTTTTGTTCCTTAATTTTGGCTTTCTGTTTGTCTTTGCTGCATGGCATTTTCCTATTGTCCAACCCCCGCCTAGCTTTGAAACTTGTCCTTTTTTGTATCTACCTTTCCCCTTTCTGTGGCTTTTTTGGCTGTGCTTTTTGCAGTACATGCTGGACACAGCTAGAAAATTGCGAGCCGATTTGTATGTAGTGGCTGAACTGTTCACAGGAAATGAGGAGCTGGACAATATCTTTGTGAATAGGCTGGGCATTACCTCCTTAATAAGAGGTAGGCTTGCTGCGTGTGTGGTCACTTTCCAACGAGGGATTATAGATGACATGCTTTTTCCAAGGAAAAGGTTTCTTCTGTATTATGCACTTTTAATTGCATACTCGATGTAATCAGAAGTACAGCTTTTGTATTGTGACTTTTTTGATACTCAGCAAAAAAATACAATACTAGCTGTAAAATAAGAGAAGACATCCTGCGTTATTTTACAGAAGGTTAAATATTTCTCTCTTATTCTAGCAAGAGGAAAAAAGTAGCACAGTTCTGCTATGCAAGTGCTGCATCAAGTCTGATTTTTGTTGCATGATTTTCTTAAAGCCTATGAAAAACCGTTTCAGATCTCTGCTTTTTTCTCCTTTTTTTCCCTTAGCTTTCTCTACCTTAGTATATTATAGTAAATGGAATACTCCGAGGTTGTGTATCCACATTGGAGAATATAGTTATATGTGATTTTTTTTTTTTTTTTTTTAATGATTGAACACACCAAAATAACAACTATAAAATGCTGCATTAACCTCTTTGTGCGTGCTGTGCTCTATGGTAGTTATTCTTACGTAAACACTTACCTATTTTGTTCTTTAGAGGCAATGACTGCTTATAATAGCCACGAAGAGGGAAGGTTAGTTTATCGTTTTGGAGGTGAACCTGTTGGCTCTTTTGTTCAGCCACGTTTGAGGCCTTTGATGCCAGCTATTGCTCATGCACTGTTTATGGATATTACACATGATAACGAATGTCCAATTCAGGTGAGCACCTAAACCGAAACCCAAAGTTTACATTTAATGTTTTCTGAATTGATATTTCTGAACTGTTGGAAGGCTTGGTGCAATCTGGATGTTTTTCCTCAGCCATATTTAGGAAAATGTGTTTCAGATCTTCAAGCTTCATGCAGAGAATAGAATTTTATAACTCACTCTGACATTCAAGATTTTTGACTTTCAAGGGAAAAAGTATATAAAGCCACTTAATGAGTTACTGTAAGTGGTTCTGTCTCTGCTTGTTAATCAATTTTCTTAAGCTCCTGCTTTACAGGACAGAATGAGAGAGAATGGTGGGAATTGGAGTGCTTATTTTTGAGGGTTTCTCTTAAGTTGCTTTTCTTAGTACATTTGTAGTAAATTTTTTTCAATAATTCTGTTGTGATTGAGAAAATTATTATCATATGATTGGCAATTCCTCTGTTAAACTGAGTATATCTTCTGTGTGCTGAATTGGGAGGAATTAATCATGTCTTTGTTTCACTATTTATTACCTATTTATTTTTTAACGTAGCACCGATCTGCATATGATGCTCTTCCTAGTGCAATGATTGTTTCCATGGCATGCTGTGCTACAGGAAGCACCAAAGGCTATGATGAACTAGTACCACACCAGGTATGTGTCTACAGTTTAAATCCTAAGGTACTTTTAAAAATGTAAACTTTTATTCTTGTCCTAGGACATATATTTTAACACTGTTTATTTGAAATTCCAAGCAGTTTTACTAACTGGCATTACTTCAAAAATTGTCCAATTTCGTATGAAATTTGAATTGATTATGTAGTTAAGACCTCCAGCTGTTCTTTGGGGTTTTTTTCAGAGTGGTTAATACTTGCTTAAATCTTAATTTCTTTGCAGATTTCTGTAGTATCTGAAGAGAGGTTTTATGCAAAATGGAATCCAGCAGCACACCTGACTTCTGGTGAAGTTAATTTCCAAACAGGAATTCTAGCAGGAAGGCTGGCCATAAACAGGCTGCATCAGGAGCTGGGGGCTAAAGGCTTTAATCAGGCAAGAAGTGAGGGTAACACTGCGATTTCTCCGTATTTGTGTTCTGAGTGAGCACAGTTGCAATGGTGTATCTTTTCTAGGTGTATGTAGATCAAGTTGATGAAGATATAGTGGCAGTGACGAGGCATTGCCCTAACACACACCAGTCTGTTGTGGCTGTAAGTCGAACTGCCTTCAGGGATCCAAAAACTTCCTTCTACAGTAAAGAAGTACCTGAAATGTGTATCCCAGGTAATCAGAGTTCTTTTCAGGAGATAGCAGGTGTACAAAAAAATTCAGGTTACTCTAATTCCATACTCTTTAACTTCAAACACATGAAATCAACATGAGAATTTTCAGTATATAGCACTGCTTTTATATCTACTAACATGCATATACCAAAAGTGGTTAAAGAAACAGTTACACACTTACCTTGCTTAGGGTTTTCAAAGGCATTCATGTTGAGTATACTTCCTGCTATAAATAGCTCTCTATGAGGGTGTGGTTTTGTGAACTGGTGAGAAATAGTTAACAGCAGGATAGTTAACTGTACAGAATTGGGAAGGAATTACTATTTATGAAGTCTTATACTGGGGAAAAAGGCTAAAATCTCATCATACTTGTTGATGACATTGCGATTCGGTGTTCTTTTATATTGACTATTTTTGTGGTTTTAAAACATAACTTTGTAATGGATAAGTTAATATAAAGGAAATGCATAGGTAATACATACATAATATTAATTAAATATGCAAAGTATTTACTATATTTAATAGTAGCAAAGTATAATGACTTCTACACATTGCCTGCACATATTTCTGAAGAGAAGCTTTGCAAACTGGCTTTTTAAGTATATGTGATTCTTTGTGTGCATGTGTGTGCCTGTTTTAAAGTCAGTCACATTATGTGTTAAGACATTTACAAGTGGCTGCAACACTTGTATGCCTTGTTTTGTAGATTATTGAAAGGATAAAGAAAATAAGAATATGTGAACATTAATGATGAGTTGTTACACTTTGAAGATAAACCATCTGTAGGTGCAGTCTGGAAACCAATCTAATATGGTCTCTTAAAAGATTATAAGGAAACTAACAGAGCTGGTGATCAATAAAAGACAGGTTGTAATTCACTAATTGTTAACTGATTTTTATGGTTAATTTCTTCTAAAATAACAGAATTGCAGTTTTAAATAAAATACAGCCAATGAATGTGTAATGAGTGTTTACAGGTTATTTAAAATGCTTCCCCATATGTTTTGTCACATTTAGTTGTTCTTTAGCTTTACAAACAAGGCTTGTATTTTGAATATTTAGGTTTTTAGTTTTAGGTTTTGCTTCATGTTTTCAAAAGAATCATTTTTCATTTAAAGTGTCTTAACAGCTACTACATGGTTTAACTTTTTTTTTAGGAAAAATAGAAGAAGTAGTACTTGAGGCTAGGACTATTGAGAGAAATGTTAGTCCTTACAAAAAAGATGAACATTTTATAAATGGATTGCCTAATTTCACAATGGAACTCAGAGAGCATATCCAGGTAATTAGCCTCTTTCACCCATGTTCTGATGTAATATTTTGTAGTTTCTGCTCTTTTATATTCGAAAAAAGACACTGAATTTCAGTTGCAAATGTGTTTTGTTTTCTAAGATTAAAGAGAGTAAAATTATAAAGCAAGCTGGAACTGCCATAAAAGGGCCAAATGAATTTGTTCAAGAAATAGAATTTGAAAAATTAACACCAGGAAGTGTAATAGTGTTCAGGTACGTTTTTATAATTGCTAAATGACTGTGTTAGTTAAAATAGAATTATGGGATTCTTTGTTTTGAGACTTGTAGAAATGTAGCACTTAAAATAACTATTTTCAAATTATGTATTCATATTTACAGAGTTAGTCTTGACCCAAAGGCACAAGAGGCTGTTGGTGTACTCCGCAATCATTTGGTCCAGTTCAGCCCTCATTTTAAATCTGGAAGTCTTCCTGATGATAATTCAGCACCTATATTAAAAACATTATTTTCTTCGTGAGTATTCTTTAAGTTTCTGAAGTAGAACCGAGAGCTACAGTGGGAGCAGAGAACAGTCTGTAAACTTGAAGTGAGGTTTTTTTGTGGGTTTTTTTTTTTGTTACTACAGATGGTAGAGTATTTTTTTATTGTCAGAGTGCAATAAAAAAATCTGAGGGGTTTTCTTTTTATATGTGTAATACTAAGGGTTAATACTTGATCTTCCCCAGCTCTTTTGTTCACGTTCTGTGTAATTGCTGCCTAAAGTAGACTTATTAACATGGAGTGCTTCTCAGTGTTGGAGTATGATTGTTCAGGGTTAGAACTTAATACTGTGTTTCTAAATAAATACTGAAACATCTGAGCAGAACATCTGAAAAATCAGGCTCTTGATTTCCAAGATTAAGTAGGTGGTGAGAGAGTTGTATATATTTGATTATTTTAATGTAAGTCTGAAACTAGAATTGTTTGTGAATTTTTTTCTATTTCATAGAATCATAGAATGGTTTGGGTTGGAAGGGACCTCAAAGATCCTCTAGTTCCACCCACATACCCCCCCACCCCCCCCGCTACAGCCAGGGGCAC